>VDFB02366563.1:0-38948 GCA_007258455.2 Sequoia sempervirens
ATGCGTATGCTGGAAGATTTTCTGGTTTTTCCTGGTTTTTCAAGATTTTTCTAGTACATGCAAGATCATCCGACAGCCGGTTGATCACTTTTCGGGTCGCTTTCTATTTTTAGCAGGTATTACTTGGGCAACAGCTCGACACTCCAGAAATGCAAGCTGATCATCGTGCAACTGAAACGACGTCAAACGGAGCTCATTTGAGCGACATGCATAAATTAGGGTTTCGAGCTTCAGCGCTAAAAATGAGGAGTCAAAGGTCAGAATGTTCAAAACTGAAGTACCCACCATGATCAGCATCCTTTCGAGAGTATGTTGGCAAAATTTGAAGGCAATCAGAGAACCTGCTATTTTTAGTAAGGCATTTTGGGCAGGGGCTATAAATAGAAAGTTGATCTCGGCATCGGCATACACAGGCAAGTTCACCGACAATGGGCCCACTGTCCAAATTTCAAAGCAAACGGAGCAAGGAAGGCCTCAGAAACCAACACTTACTATAAATAGTAAGTCACCTCAGCAGCAGCTATAATTGGCAGGTCAGCACCAAATCCCAGCAAATACAGGTCAAGCATGTGATGAAAAGTCCGTGGCGCGAATTTCAAAGCAAACAGAGTTACGGAGAATGAAGAGTCAGCTGGTTGCTATTTTTAGCAGGTCGATTAGGGTTTCCTAAAATCAAGGGCAGAACCCGACAGTCACGCAGGATCAGCATCCGATGGCAATCACCATGTTTCAGGCATTCAACACGCAAATTTTGAAGACTTTTTGAGAAGTTTCTATTTTTAGCAGGCTGCTAAAAATAGCAGGTACAAACAGACATCAGGCACTAACAGAACAAGCTAGTCAAAATTCAGAGCAAAGTGAAAATCGGGCTTTCAGGAATCAGAATCCAGTCAACGGCGCGAAATTTCAGGAACTTTCTAAAAAAAAGAAAGTCAGGGTGAGTTAGGGTTGACCACAGAAAATCAACTCAAAATCTGGTAACAGGCGTAAAATTGTGCTAAAATGGATAAAATTTCAATTCCGGCATTAAGGCTCACTTTGAAGGCTGAACGGAGGTGAAAAAATTTTCTAAGTCCGGAAACTTGACGGAGACCCATCCAAATGCGCCTAAGTGCAAAAGTGGATGCTTGATATGCCAAATGTGCCTAAGGGTTAAATTGAAACCTTGGAAGGTGAAATGCGCCCAAGGAGGTTGAAGATGGAATTTTTTCACTAAGGCATTGAAAATAAGCAGAGGCCCTAGCAAATGCGCCCCTGGGTGTCAAAAAGTGAAAGTTGGATATGCTAGATGCGCCCCTAACTTGATGCTTGACCCCTTGGATGCGCCCCTCTTTAAAAGCATAAAAATCTCACTCAGTATGTCAAAAGTGAACGTAGCCATGGTCATATGCGCCCATGACACAAAATGGAAGTTGCACACATTAAATGCGCCCCTTTTGACAAAATTAGATGTTGACCCTCTCATACGCGCCTAAGTGAAAATGAAAGTCCCATGTGCTAAATGCGCCTTGAAGAAGGATGAGTGAAAAGCGCCTGAGTGTTAAAAACGGAAGCCCGTGGGTTCAAATGTGCCCAAAGCCTAGACTGGATGTTGATATATTGATTGGCGCCTGAGTGTTGAAACTAAAAGCTCATGATATTAAATGCGCCTCCAACTGGAAACATCATGGGTAAAATGCGCCCTTGCTAGCTAAAGGGACTTGGAAAATATCCTTAGGCGTGGAAATTGGAAGCACCACCTCTCATTTGCGCCCAAGCTTAAAATGAAAGCTTGATGGGTAATTTGCGCCCAAGCTTAAAATGAAAGCTTGATGGGTAATTTGCGCCTGGGGTGTTAAAGTGAATGCTTGCTAGGCAATACGCGCCTCAAACTAAAACTGGAAGTTGATGGTCTTGTTTGCGCCCAGAGAGAGGAGGGACTTAAAATTTCACTAAGGCATAAATGAACGTTGCAAGTGTCAAACGCGCCTAGCATAAATTGAAAGTAGCATGTGGTAAATACGCCCCCTCATGAAATCGAATGGAGATGCACCTTGGCGTTGAAACTAAAAATACAACCTATCATATGCGCCTAAGATTTAATTAAAAGAAGACCATGTCAAGTGCGCCCTCTTGACAAACTGGAAGTTGGCACCCTCAAACGCGCCTAGATGCTCAACATGCAATTTGCGCCTGAAGCCAAAGTGAAAGTATGGACCTCTGTATGCGCCTTTGACTGGCATAAGGATGTAAAAGTTTCTAAGTGTCCAAGGCTGAAAGCTTCAGCACTCATTTGCGCCCAAGGAACAAAATGCAAGCTGGAGATTTCACACGCGCCTTCAAAAGGAATGATGGACTAAAATGAAAGCTTCCCAGGTAAATGCGCCCACCATAGTTAAAAGTATGAAATGCGCCTTGGTGGAGAAGGAGGACGTGGATAAAGGTTTAAATGTTGAAAATGGAAGCTGGATATGTAATATGCGCCCCAACCAAAACTGGAAGCTGATGTGGTCCAATGCGCCTTGGAGGACAAAGTGAACAAAGGCGTGGCTAAAATTTTCTAAGTGTTAAAATTAAAACCTCCATATGCCATTTGCGCCTGGGGTGTCAAAATGAAAGTTTGATACGCAATATGCACTTGGGGTGTTAAAATGAAAGTTAGACACATGATATGCGCCCATGGCAGAAACTAAACATTGACCATCCCTTTTGCGCCCAAGGAACAAGATACAACTTGGAGGTCTCAAATGCGCCCAAAGCTTCAGCTCTTCATACGCCACTGAAGGAATCAAGAGAGTGGATTAAAAGTTGGAGTATATCTGAGTTAGATGGAGACTACCATGAATGCGCCCTACTTCAAGGAAAGAGTGAACATAAAAAAAATTTGCCTAAGGCGTTGAAATTGAAAGTGCCACCTATGATTTGCGCCCAATGTTGAAAAGCTAAGTGTTGACCCTCTGGAATACGCCTATAACAAAGTTGAAGGTTAGAAAGACCAAGTGCGCCATTGGTATTAAACAAAATTTGCCTGAGTATGAAGACATCGAGATTTTTGAAATTCAAAATGTGTGCCTAGGATTGTGAAGGAAATTAAAAAAATCCCTTCAACCACGCCTAGACTGGGAGGGGTAAAATCAAAACGTGGGGATTTTAAATAAAAATAAAAAATCAAAAGGCGTTTAATCTTGAAATAAAATCAAAGGGCGTTTAAATTTTTCAAAAAAGCAAGACGTTTGAAATAAAATAATCAAGTGGAGATTTAAAATTTAAAATTTTGACTTCAAAGACACGTGAAATTTTCTCAGCACGATTAAATCGAAAGGCATTCGGAAGAGATTAAAATTTCTCCTAGCAAGACGAAGAAATTTAAATTTAATTAATTAATTAATTATTTTCCTAAGTCTAATATTATTTTCCCCCTTCGATTTTGACCCATGCAATTTTAAAATTTCGGACGATTTAACAAGGGGAATTTGTTTCAGAAGTCGATTATGGACGGAAAATAAAATAATGCCTAGCCAGTTTCGACAATCGATGTCGAATTTTTAAATGCGTTGAAAGAAATAAATTAAAATGGCGATTAAATTAAAATTTTAATTAATTAAAAGTGCCATTTTAAAACGCAGTCGAGATAACTTCAAATCGATGTAAAAATGATTTTCTCGAAATCACTAGAGGTAACTGGCAGTCGGGAGGGAATTTTAAATTTAAATCGAGGAAAGAATCTCCCCGAATAGCAAATTGTCATAATAACTGCCAGACGACGAGAATATTCCCTTTTAATTTTAGCAGACGCGTCAGTCATGATGAAAGGAATAAAAGGCATCTGCTAAAATTAGCGCCAGCCTTTTGCTATAAAACTTCGAAGATTTTCATTATCGTCTCACAAGATTCGAAGTTGAGATTTATGCTGGCAAATTGAGTTGTGAGATTTAATTCGAGAAGTTGCTGAAAGTTCGATTTTTGAAGTTTGAGATTGAGGTTGCTGAAAGTTCGATTGTTGGAGTTGCTGAGATTCGAGATTGCAAGTTGCGAAGTGCTTCGAAGTAAAAAGGGTTTAGCATTTTCTTTTTCTTCACGTTATCGAGGTATGTCTTCGAAGTTGCTGAAGCTTTTTATTTTGCTGAAAGTCGATAATGCTTTTAAAGTTTAAAAGTTGAAATGCTGAAATGCTTTATTTATGCTGAGAGTTAAAATGCTGAGATTGTTTGAATGCCAAGTTGATTGAGCTTTGATTTTTCGAAGTTGTTTGAGATTGCTGAGGGTTAGAATCGAATTGGGTTTAATTTGTAATGACTTCGAAGTTGCTGTTTTATAATTTCGAAGTGTTAGCTTTTGATTGCTTTTCGAAGTTGCTGTTTTATAACTTCGAAAAGCTGATTTTAATTTGTCGAAGCTTGCTGATTTTAACTTGTACACGTCTAAAACTCTCGGATTTATTTTCTTCGAAGTTGCTGATGTATAACTGTCGAAGAATTGATTTCTGACTTGGTAGTTTATAATTCGATGGCTTGCTGATTTTAATTCGAGATTGCTGATTTTAAATATTGCTGATACTTAACACGCTTTTTCGAAGTTGAAATTGATAGAGTAAATTTCTCGTGAGGAGTTAAGTTATTTCTTTTGGCTGCGAGTTGCTGGAGGTTGAAGTTTTAATCTTGAGAAGTCCAAGTTGGATACTAACGCTACTAACGTGTATTTATTTTGCAGCCGCCAGCCGCCTCACGTGATTGTCATTTTTTAAAAGTTGATGGAGTAATATTCGCTTTTGTTTTGCAGATGGCTGACGCTGCTGGAACTAGCAAGGCCGGAACTAAGGCTGCAAACAACGAAGCTAACGCCTCCAGGCAGGCGATTATCAAGAGTTTGAAGAAATCCTTCGTCCCAGAGTCAAAGATCATCTCAAAGTATGGCAATTTGACGGACACCAATCTCGGGTCCTTCAACCTCGAGACGTTCATACGCCGAATGTACGGGCAAGGTGGCAACCTTCCAACAGAGGCATCACAGAATATTGTGAAGAGTGGGTTGTACAATGCAGCAGGCTTCCAACCAGCAGTTCGGTGTCCCGAGTTGATTCTTGAGTGCGCCAACTTCTATAATTCTGAGGATCGAACTATCACCTCTCCTGGTGGTTTGATCATGGCTAATCTCGCTCCAGATGCGATTGGCGAGGCATTTGGAATCCTCGCTACAGACAACATGATGTATAAGTCCAAGGCCAAGGCGGATAAGATGTACGCCACAACCTTCGAGAAGTGCATGAAGAGAATAAACACCACATGGATGCGCAAGCCAAAGCCACCAGCTGCTAGGCTACCGAAGCAAATAATCTCCGAGGAGCTGAAGCAAGAATATTGCGACATCATTATGTTGCTCAGCAGAATCAACGGTAGCCCGCAGTCTTTCATATTCGAGCCATGGATGTTCTTTTACATCAGTGTGGTGCTCGAAGGGGACGAGCAAGTGAACTGGGCGAAGATGATAAGTGACAACATCGATGAGCAGTTCCGGAACCTCAGAAGAACAAAGACATTTTATATGAGCTCGTACGTCATTTACATGTTGGCTCGAATGACCAAGTACAGGGGATTGGCGTACCAGGAGCCGATTGGCTGCGGCTACAATCAGTTTAAGATTCACCAGTCATGCAGGCAGCTACATCTCACTCACACTGGTGACTTCTAAAGAGTGAATGACGCCTTTACCATGTACATCACGAGAACACTTCAGCAAAGGCTACAGCAGAGGATCTCCGAGGAGGCACAGGCGTTGATCGAAGAATACGGGTGTTGGTTCATCCAATTCCCAAAATTTACCTACTTGAGACTGCCAGGGTACGATTCCTATGTGTATAAACTGCCGAGGTACCCCACTAACAGGATGATCCTACTTGAGTTGTCTAGGCAATTGGTGGCCTACGACAAGATTATAAGGCGAAAGAAGAAGGGAGGTCTTCATTTTCCCATTGTGTTGGGAAATTCACTCGAGGAGTGCCCGACTTTGCAAGCAGCCAAGGAGGCTGAGAATGAGCTAAAGTTTTACAAGCTGACTCTTCACACGAGCCGACAGAATTTTGACCCCAAGGGGATGATTGGAATAGTACAAGGAGAAGAATTTAAGCACAAGGCTCACATAGAGGACTTTTGGGCAAATGCTGCAGGCGAGGACGAAATTAGGAGGACGTTTTCAAGGCTGCCCCTAAAGCTAATCAGGGAGTGTGAGGTGATTAAGGTGCCGGATCAACTGGAGGAAGATACTAGGGTCACCCATCCAGATTTTGAAGCAGTGAAGAACACGCCAATACCACCTATAGATTGGGCCGAGCCGGAGATTGTGGATCTAGACACCTTGTCTATCCCAGTCATGACATTCACTAGAGCTTGGGTGGATGAGCGTGTCAACAGATTAAGGAGGAGGTCAGTCGCCCTCACGTATGACCTCATGGGTGATGGAAAGCCACCAGTGGTAGCAAAAAGGAAGAAGCAGCTCACACGAGGTCCGGAACCAAAAAGAAGGGAGCCCGTTCAGCCAGAACCTCAGGGATCGGAGGACACGTCCTCAACTCAGTTGGTGTCTCATGCTTCCAGTATACGTGAAGTGTCATTATTTGCTAGTCAGAGAGCAAAAGGGAATGAAGAGCTAGAGGATGGAGAAATTAACCAGCCAATGCCCAAGGAGGTAGATACTCAAAGTGTGAATGATCCCGAGGCTGCCAGTAAGCGAGATGAAGGGGAAGACACGGACATGGACACCCACTTCGATTATTCTTTCGGAGAGGAAGATGCTGGGACACATGAAGGAAGTGATCAAGAGGTCGAGATAATTGAGCCTCCAACAGATATTGCTCGGGAAGAAGTTCGGGAAGTGGAAGCCACTGAGGAGCAGCCTTTGATTGTTTATGATATTCAACGAAATTGGCTTACACAGGCAATCCGAAGGGACCAAGATGATGACGCCAGCCTAGCAATTGAAATGGAAGCACTCTTGAATAGGACAAGCAAGTCGCCAAAGCGGAAGAGGGCGAGAAAATATACAAGGATAGAAACTAACGAGGCAGGTTCCCGGAGCCTTCACATCGCTGCCCCAAGAGAAGATCACGACTTGAGTGATGCGATGCCAGAGAAATACACAATCACCACTGTTGAGTTGGGACGCCCTTCAGGAGCGCAGGTGGTGGAAGAGGCTGAAACTTCGTTTCAGGCATTAAAAGATAGGCTGGTAAAGAAAGAAGGAAAGTATAAAAGGTTGAAGAAAGAGCACAGAGCGTTGGTTGAATACGTGCAAAATCTCGCACATCCTGTTGCTCAAGGTAATCCAGCAGCAGAGCTTCCACCAGAGGTGCCACGTGAGCCGATCAGCGGCTTGGAAGAAGTGAAGAGGGCTGTGCGAGAAGGAGATAAGTGGGTGAATGGTGTCCGCATTGAGGCAGAAAAGTTCATGGCAGATCTCGCCTCAGCATTCCAAAACGCTTCCGGTATTCTTTCACGTTTAGATGATATTGAGCAGACTTGGGGTGATACCCACATCTTCCAAGACAATACTATCCCACGTCTGGCTGTTTTGATGCGTGTTCCCACGCAAACTCTGGTGAATGAAGGGGTAATTCAAGCTGGTGACAGATATGACTTCCGTGGATGGCATTCAGCAGCATTCACAGGGAAGGGTTTCTTTGATACTGCAGCAATAGAGTCTTCCAGGATCAGAAAGGCCATGAGGAATATTCGTGAGAGTATTCTCAACACTTTGGAGTCGGTATTTGCAAAAAGGCTCGCACATGAGGAGGTAGATGCAGAAGGATTAAGGGCAAGATTGCAGCCATTCTTCTCTGAGATGAGAACATTTTCCCAGTTGGATTTTGAAAACATCTCCACGTTTTCAACAATCATTCAGAGCACGCAGGATTCCATCGAGACTTGGGGAAAATCTTGCGAGAAGCATGAACAAATGGTGGCCATCTTGGAGTATCAGCTGAATCTCACTCCATCAATTTCAGAAGAAGAGGTCGACGCAGTGTTGGCGAGATTCATAGCGTACGCGGTCAGAGAGAAGAGCAAAGGAATCCGGGTCATGGACGAGAATCTTCTAGAAGGTTAGTGGGCATTAATTGCTCATACTGGTCAAAGGAGGAATCTGCTATTTTTAGGAGCATTTATGACGCCACTCCTCCACCTTCTGGCGGTTTTTAGGGCAAACTCGTCTAGGGCTGAGGTGGCTCAATCTGAGCCCTCCGTTGTAATTTGATCTGGGCCGTCGATTCAAACAGGCCAGCTATATAAGGGGGAGTCCCCCTCATTTGTACTCTAGTAGTCATAGAATCAGAGAATAGAGAGCAATTGTTGAAGCAGAATAGAGAGTAGAAGCTTTTAAGTTAGAGTAGTTTTTCATTTGCATTGTTGAAGAAGAAGGGGAATTCTCCCTTAGAGAATTTTGTAAGAGATTGTCACAAAAGATTATTCTTAATAAAGCTTTTCATTGATGGTGAATTTCAACTTTGTTTGGAATAGTTCGTGAGGTTTCTTATTCCCTTTGACTTCAATTAGGAACTTAATTTCATGCTTGTAGTTAGATATGGATGTTTATGCTTGATATAAGTGAATTTCTTTTATCCATACCACTAACGTTCTTGCTGATGGTAAGTCCGTCTTGTGTGGTCAACTGGACTTTCAGTACTTAACTTCAATCAAGGTTCATAGGTGGTTATGCATCGTTGTGATGGTAGTTGCTCTATTGAATCGTGATTTGAACATCATTTTCACCCTTTGAAGATTGCACTTACCTTGTTGACGCTGTCCAACAGGAGGCTAAACAATGTTTGTCGAAATTCATTTAGGTTGAGCGTAATATCCATTTGCATTTAGATTAGAAGTTAGATTTTAGAAATCTCTGCAACCATTCAATTCTGCATAATCCTGGTTAGTTTTAGGAAACTTGCATCATAAAGCCAAATCATTCGCGCATAAAATCCCCTTCAAAAGCACACATTGGTTGTCACTACACGTCTTGTGAACAACTACGTAAGTCCCCTCGTGAATACACAGCATACACACATCAACCAAACTGAGCCTATTCGCATTTAAAGAACCTTGGAGTTGAAGGCGTGATCTCACTCGCAATCTTAGCACGTTGAATACTTTGTTCAAGAGAGAATAGGGGATCCATTTGGAAACTTTGTTCTACCTGGTTGGTGAGGTCACAAAAATCACATCAACACTTCTCTAGCTGCCTGTATCGAAGGACACACCTCATCCGAGTTGCCCATGACAATTGGAAATTCTATTCCCCCCTTCTTCTTCTTCTTTTGAATTTTATCAAAGGCAAGCAATTGCCTAGATATCTCTAACATTAAAATCTTATCTGTTGGGTACTTAGGCAGCCTATATGGGTATGAGGAAAAACCTTGCAGCCTAATGTAAGAAAATCTTGGAAACTGTATGAACCAGCACCCGTACCTTTCAATCAGCTCTTGGGCATCCCTCGAGATTCTGTGATGTAACCGCTCCTGAAGCAGCCTCGTGATATACATGGTGAAGGAATCGTTGACACGCTTGTAGTGGGTTGTGCTTACCAAATGCAATTGCGGACAAGCATCATATATTTTAAACTGATGGGAGCCACAACCGACAGGTTCCTTGTAAGAGATCCCCCTGTATTTCGTCATCCGTGCCAACATATAGATAATATAAGAGCTCATGTAAAATGTCTTCGTTCTCCTCAAGCTCAGGAGCTGCTCGTGCAAATTATCACTTATCATCTCGGCCCAATTGACATAATCCTTTCCTTCTAGCACGAGATTGATGTAATAAAACATCCAAGGCTCAAAAATGAATGATTGTGCACAACCTCCAACCCTGCTTAGCATCATGATGAGATCACAATACTCTTGTTTCAAGTCATCCGCAATGATCTGCTTCGGCAACTTCGTACGAGAAGGCTTGGGAGTGCTCATCCAGTGAGTGTTAATTGTCTCCATGCATCTCTCGAATGCAGAAGCGTACATCCGCTCAGCCCGTTCTCTGGATTTGTAGATCATATTTCTGTGCACCGGGATCCCGAAAGCTTCCCCAATGGCTGCTGGAGTAAGATTGGCTGTACTTGGCTATCTGGTGACGTGATTGACCGATGATCCTTCTCATAGTAATTGGCGCACTCCATCATCAGCTCCGAGCATTGAATGGCTGGTGGGAAACCAGCAGCTGCATATAACCCACTTCGAACAATATTGTGTGAAGTGGTCGAAGCCCGATGGCTTCCAATTCCCAACATCCTATTCTTGAAGGTCTCTAGGTTGACAGAGCCCAAGTTGGTGTCTGTCAACTTGCCCAACTTTGAAATGAACTTTGATTCCGGCATGAACGTCTTACTTAGCTTCTTGATCACAGCTTGTCTGGACGCACCATTGTCCTTGCCAGTCACCCTTGCCTCAGCCATCTGCAACATAACAAACATTTGTCAGCAATTTAGTTTATAAAAATAAAATAAGACATTGCATAGGGGCTGCAGTCGACTTCTAGAAGCTGCAATAACTTTCTTATTTGCAAACCTCAGCTTCCTCTTCTTCAATAAATTCGAACTTCAATACTTAGAACAGATTTCTAAGTGGACTTTAGTGACTTCAGTTCACTACTCTTAATCAGCAATCAATCAATTTGCACTTTGAAAACTCTCAGCAACTTCACCTCAAGGCATCCTCTTTAACTGGCAACTTCCACCTTCAGCAATGAATTAAGCTTCAGCCACACTCATACCTTTCAAGCTTTCAGCAACTTCTCTTCTCCAACCAGCAAGTGCGCACCTCTTAACTCTTTGACTTCAGCAATGGCACTTCTCCAGCAATTCAAGGCGTCCCCCTTCAACAGCCTCAGCAACTTCAAATTTAAACTTCAGCAAACTTCAAATTCTTCAAGCTTTCAGTAACACCAAGCAACAATCCTCACTTAGAGCAAATTCGACTTCTTTCAGCTGTGAAGAATAAGTTAGAAATCTCTTCATTTTATAGCCCAAAATCGAATTCTAGAAGGAGCCAATTTTAGCCAGTGCATTAAACTTCCACTACTCCATTTCAAAAATTCGAATTCTCCCTCTCTGGTATTTCTGACACTTGTCTCTGGACGTCAGGAATCTTATTCTTCTAGAAACTTGACTTTGACTGGCATCTTTGAATTTGCTTTCGAAAAAATTAATTTAAATTCATCTTTTTAACTCACCAGCCGGAGCTTAGTTACTTGAATTCGAATTTAAATCTTCATCACCTCTGGAAAATTCGTTTTCGAAGAATTCGATCAAAATCATCTAGGCAACTCACTTCAAATTCATCATTCAGAGAAATTTATTCTGAAAACACATTTTATTCAAATTTGCCTTAGAGAATTTTAAAATTTCCCTTAGGAAACTTCACATTTTTGAGCACTGATTAAATTCTCCACTGAAAAAGTGTTGGCGAAGTGCGGAAGATCTGGAAATCCATCTATCATCGCGAACGTTCAGTACCCAGAAGAGAATTTTCTTCAGAACGCCTCGAATCCATGGGTACCCAACGAATGGGTTCATTTAATTTTTGAATTTTGAACCTTAGAAAAATATTATTTTCACCATTTTAAATTCATTCTTCGCCTGTGATCATTCTGTGTTGCTCCAACTTGAAGAAATTCGAATTCATCTTGCATTATCATCGTCCTCTGACTTCATCACTGAGAAAATTTGCCGGTGCTTCGAAAAAATTCACCACCTTGGGCTCTAGGCGTATTTCCTAAGGAGAAAATAATTTGCCTTAGAAAATATTTTAAACATCCTGCACTCTGAGAATTTGCCTTAGAAAATTTTGTTTGTTTGCCAGTGGGGGAAAACATCAACTTCCTTTAGAAAAAATTAGTTCACGCCTGGCGCACTTGATTTGCCACTCACCATTTTGTATTTAACTCCACACTTGCAAGGCAATTTTATTTAAATTTTTAACGCTTTAGAGATATTTTATTATTTTTCTATTTTTCATCACTCAACATCTTAGGCACATTTTATATTTGAAGGAGAATTATTCATCTTGTGCTCAGAGGTCTTCATTTCCAACGCCTAGGTAACACATCCATCACCTTGCAATATTTTCTCACACATCATCTTGGGCGCTTATCACTTAGAAGACATTTGAAACCACGCCTTAGCATTTTATTCTCAACACCTCACATGCCTTAGAAAATTTTATTTTAAACATCTCATGACCCCCATCACCCTTGGCGCCTAGCACACTTGAGAGAAAATTTAAAAAAAAACAACGCCCAATATTCATCACCTTTCACCACGCTTAGCAAAAATCCTCTAAGACTTATCACCTTGGGCGCATTTTGCACATGATGGAGGATAACGCCTAGCATTTACCTTGAGTTTAACACGCTTTGAAGCATCTTTCACTTTATTTACCATCTCCATTCACTATTTACACCTCAATGTGGGCGCATTTAGACATGCAAGAGGGACGACCTTTCAACTTCACTTTTTTGTCCTCACATGCATGTATTTGGGCGCATTTTGGCCCTTGAGGAGGATAAAAACTTTGACTTGTTGACTCCCTCCTTCCTTGGGCGCATTTTGATGCATGAGAAGGATAAGAACTTTGACTTTGCTTTGACTTATTTCATCTTGGGCGCATTTCAGCCCCTGAGGAGGATGGGCGCATTTGGAGGGGGGTGGTGGATATCCAGACTTAGAAAATTTTCATGCCTCCTCACTAGCTGGGCGCATTTTGACATGCCTTCAGGATAGAAATTGTTGACTTTCTTTGACCACTTGTGCCTTGGGCGCATTTTGCCCCTGATGAAGCACGAACTCCATACTTAGAATTTTTTTGAGCTTGGCATATGCTTGAAGGCGCATTTAGGCTAGGCAAAAGGATGAAAAGGTGTTGACTTTATTTGACTTTCTCCATTTTGGGCGCATTTTGGCTTGTGTATTGGACGAACTTGACTCTTAGAAAATTTTCATGCCTCCTCACTAGCTGGGCGCATTTTGCCATAGCTGCAGGATTGAAGTTCCAGACTTGGAATTTTTCATCGTTTTCGCCAGTATTTCATGCCCTGCTATTTATAGTAAGTCCTCTCAATTTTGCACCTCTGAAGCTCGTAACGGCTTGAAATTTTGCACATTGGATCCTCACGACCTTGTGGTCCTGTCGACACTGCCACTTTTAGTCACCCTGCTATTTTTAGCCTGTTTCTGAAGGTGGTTTATTATAAATAGTAACCTCTTGTTTCTGATAGCTCCATTGCTCCGATCGACTTGAAATTTGGATGAGGTGCTCTTCACCACGTGACCTGTCCGTCGACACTGACGCATGCACTCAATTTACTATTTTTAGCCTTTCGAAGGTGGTTTACTATAAATAGTAACCTCTTGTTTCTGATAGCTCCATTGCTCCGATCGACTTGAAATTTGGATGAGGTGCTCTTCACCACATGACCTGTCTGTGACACGGACGCATGCACTCAATTTACTATTTTTAGCCTGTTTAAGGTGGTTTACTATAAATAGTAACCTCTTGTTTCTGATAGCTCCATTGCTCCGATCGACTTGAATTTGGATGAGGTGCTCTTCACCACGTGACCTGTGACGCATGCACTCAATTTACTATTTTTAGCCTGTTTCCAAATTGACTTACTATAAATAGTAAGTGCTCCGTTTGACTTGAAATTTTACCAGCAGATAGCTGAAGGATGCTGATCGCGGTGGTTTACACCTTTTGAAAATTTTGACTTTTACCCTTCTTTTCAGCTCCGGTTGAAACCCTAATTCGCTCCGCATGCATATCAAATGATCTCGCTTTCTCTTCATTTCTGTGACGCTGCGATCGTGATTCGAAGCTATTTGGGAAAGCGGCTGTAGGGACACACCGCTAAAATATCAAGTTCCTTCTGAGTGATTATCTTCATTTGCATGTCACACCACTGCGAAGCTCTCGAAAACCCATCAGGAATCACCCGACATGCAAAAGAAACCCTGACATGCAAACCCTAAAAATAGCCTCGGAAGACTGAATTCTGAAAGTGGTCGTCTCGTTTTGCATGTTATATCGTTGCGAAGGTCTCGAAAAACCCAGAAGGAATATGCCAACATGCAAAGAAAAACTCTGCATCTGAGCCCTGAAATTTGTGTCGGAAGCTAGACTGCTAAAAATAGTAAGTTGTCTGTTTTCGCTCAAATTTAGCACGCGAGTAGCCTGATGTACTCTGAATGTAGTGTGACTGTTGGAATCTCAAAAATGCTGACGAATTGACCTGGATTATGCACTTACTAAAAATAGTAAGTACCTCAGAATCTGATGAAAACTTGCTGAGAGCCTGCTGGAGGCACACTGACAACAACGTTAAACTCAATTTTCAATTTATTGACTTCGTTCGACCTTGGACTGACCAGGAAAGATGAAACCCTAATTTTCAGACTTGGTCAATTTCATGTTTAAACTCACTGACGGGCGCGATCCTCGAAAAGGCGGACATCAGAAAAGAGACAAAGCGAGAGAGAGAAAAACCCAAGCCAAAAGACCAGAATGGAGCAAAAATTAGGGGGTCCCCATCTTGAATGGGGCGATGTGTGAAAAGGTCACAACAGGTGACTACTGATAATTTGAGGGGTAGGCTGACACCTTTCTTTTCGGAGGTGAAGACCTTTGTGCAGGATGACTTTGAGAATATTTCCACTTTCTCCAGTTTGATTCAGAGTACGCAGGATGCTTTAGCTGCTTGGAGAAAATCTTGCATGAGGCACGGACAATTAGTCACAGTACTGGAGTTTCAGCTTGATTGTATTCCACCAATTTCAGCCCAGGAGGTTCAGGTTGTGCTTGCCAGGTTCATCGAATTTGCAACTAGGGAGAAGGAGAATGGAAATGCATTTCTGGATGATGACCTTCTAGAAGACTGATTGTGGGCATTAATTGCCTTTACTATTTTGGGAGTGAGTGGGAATCTTTGATTCATTTATTGTACCACTCCCCATTCTAGCAGTTTTTAGGGTTAGGGCTGAGGTGGCTCAATCTGAGCCATTCATTTGATTGTAATCTGAGCCGTTCGTTGGACTTGGCTATCTATAAGAGGGGGAGTCCCCCTCATTTGTACCTTATTAGAATTAGCTAGACACTAGATATTAGGGAGTAGACATCTTGTTAGAGCAGAGAGAGTTTGATAGCTTAGCATAGTTTGGAGGAGGAAAGTTTTCCTTTGAAAACTTTTGTAAGAGATTGTTGTGTAAAACTTTCATAATAGATCTTTTCATTGATGGTGAAATTCGTCTTTGTTATGGATAGCTAGCAAGGTTTCTTCATCCCTTCCACTCCAAGTAGCATAAAGTAGCTTAAAGTAGCATAATTTTCATTTCATGCAAGTAGATTTTAGCTGTGGATTTGAGGTATTGATCGAGGCAACTTCATTTTAGTCCATACAACTAGCGACTTGTTGACGGCAAGTTTTCCTTGTGTGGTCAACTGGAACATTCTATAAACTTAACTTCGGTTGTAATTCGTATCTTGGTATGCGTCGTCTTGACGGTGTCTTGATGTCGGATTGTAACTTGAACATTTTTTTCCATCCCCTTGAAGATTGCACCAACTTTGTGTAAGTTGTCCGACGTGAGGTAGAGCAGAGTTTGGTTGAAGTTCGCCGAAATTGATTCCACATCCCGTCCTTAGATAGAATTTAGATTTTCTTATCCCTATACTTATTTACATTCCGCACATTCCCGGTTAGTTTTAGGAAAATTCACAACTCAATGCCAAATCATTCGCACAAAATTCCCTTCCAATCATCCATTTGTTGTCAACTGCAAACCTTTTAAACAATTGTGTAAGTCCCCTCGTGAAAAACAACAAATCACAACGAACCTACTGAGGGTATTCCAAAGCATTTCGGAACCTTAGAGTTGAACGTGTGATCTTTCTTGCAATCTTAGCGCACGTAATACTTTGATCAAGAGAGAATGGAGTAGCCTTCGGATTACTTTGTTCTGCTGATTGGTGCGGTCATAAAAATCACATCAACAAGTATGAAACCATGTAGACTTTCTAAAATGACCCCCTTGTATCTTTTCCAATTTTTAACACATCTATCTTCCCCTGTTAGTTCTAGCATAATCAAATCAGCTAATGAAAGTAACCCTGTGCCAAGAATTTTCACTCAAACCCAAGGTGGGTGAGGTGATATTATATGGCGTCGGGGAACATTAGTAACAAAATGAATGAAAGTACAATGCAGGAAATGTAAATTATGCAACTCGATCACTTATTCAGCAAGAGTGATTTTGACGGCTCAGTCGATCAGCATGATGTAGAATGTAAGTACAAGGAAAATAAATGGGTGGCTTGCCGACCCCTTCCGCTTGTTTAGCAGGCAGTACAAAAAGTAAAGACGGCGAGGCCTGTCTCTTCCACCAATGATGGGAATGAAATGTTTGTACAAGAAAGTAAATAAGGCAGCGAGGCCAATCTTCTTCCACTAAGAGTGGGGATTACAAAGAAATATGCAGAAGTATTAAAGAGCTTATCAGTACTACTGAAACAGCTTTACAATTAGAATAAAATCTACAAGAAACCAATAGTTAAGCTGCCCAAGAAGTGGCAAATGTTTTCAATGTTTTTCCAAACTTCAAGAGACTCTCCACTATGAAAAAACACACCTCTAAACCAACTTCTGACAATTTGATATAACAGACCAGCAAACTAAAATTATAGACCAGCAACTAGAAAAATCACCAAAATACTTCTAACTCACTCAATACTCAACCAAAAAACTTGAAACAAAATGCAAAGGACTCCAGGAGAGATGGCGACCCAAACTAGACTTAGAAACTGCAACAAACATTGCCCGATATTTAATGCACAAATTCCAAGACATTGACAGGCAAGATATAGCCTTCAAGAGGGCGACCTAGAAGATAAAATCATAGGCTCCAAGATAAAATCCGAAACTTTGCAAAAAGGGGCACCCTAGATAGACTCAAACAATGGGCCAATACCCAGAACCATCAAAAATTCGTGCATGGAGCTATGATCAAAAATCACTTTCAGCACTTTCAAACCAGCAACTTGTAAAACTAAGAAAAACATCAAAACTTGAACAATAATGCTCAATCTGCTATATCTGAATGAGAAGCAGTCTCATATCCAGCTAGGTACTATCTCTTAAGCACGAAGACTGGAAGGAAGGAACTAGGAGGTATGCATTCCTCAAAGCCAAAGCCTAAAACAATTTCAACAGCATTTCAGTATGAAGATAATGGATGAAAAACAAAGAGCCCAACACTCTTATTTATAGCCTTTTCTCAACTCCAATTCAAATCTTCTTTTACCTCCAATTAGGGCGCCCAAATGAGATTCTCATTCACCTTTTAATATTCTCCAATTTGCATTTCTTTTCAAACTTCATTCTCCTTCATAACTTGGCATCCAACATAAGGAGGGGGTGACTTTATTAAAATTGCCAATAATTCATGAGTTAGGCATCCCACTTTATCAAGTGAGAATAAACATTAGTCACTGAAATATTTTCCCCTTAAAATATTATTTTCATCAAATAAGGCCTCCAAAATGCTAAACATTATAAAAATCACTTATCTCTCCTAAGTGGCGTCCCAATTAGCCTTAGTAATTATTTAACTTTAAAATTTCCAACTAAGGCATCTAAAATTGAAAATCACTTAAGCCACCAAACCTGCCAAATCAGGCTCCAAGATTGTTGGAGACCAAATTGCCAAAATTGCCATGCCAGAAATAGCCACTGCATTGAACTACCAAACTACTGCTAAAAATAGCACTGCCAAAAATAATACTTACTAAAAATAGCATACTACTAAAAATAGTAAGTTGTTCCAAACTCATTTTGAGCACAAACTAGGCAGCCGTCGTGACTTACTAAAAATAGTAAGTCTGAAAAAGTCCTCTGTTTCAGTTGCATGTCACATCACCACGAAGCTCTCTGACAACCCAGAAGGAATCGAGAATCCAAACTGCAAAACTCCAACATACAAGCCTCCAAAATTGCTAAGGAATCAACCAAAAATGCAAGTCATTATCTTGTCATGCATGTTACCTCATCCTAAAGCTCTCCAAAAACCTAGAAAGCTCCACCAGACATGCATCAGAAACTCTCGCATGCAAGCCTTCAAAACCTCCTCTGAAAGTGGAAACCCTAATTTCAGCTTCTGATTGGCCTATGGGCTTCCGAAAATAGGCTATCAGACACAGAAAAGCGTATGGCTAAAATGAGGACATTACACTTTGAGTGACTACGCTTGTCAAATTGTTTGAATCAACCCTCCGAATGCGCTTGATACAAATCGATGTCAACTTTTTTGATGAAATTGTGAATCAAGATTGATTTGGTCTTGAATTCAGTCTGACTGAATTGAATTCTGAAAAACTAGACTGTTGACTGTAAACACGGATATGTTCGGACAACTTTTCCCGGTGAGCTAAAAATAGCTTTTGATGAGGCTAAAAATAGCCTATCGAAGGGTAATTTTTATGAAAAAATTCCGAGATGTGGGTTTTGTAGAGAATGTATTTCTAAACAAACCCACAACATCATAAATTCGAAAAAGTGCTTTTTCGCTTGACATGCAAAGGCTTTTCGGGAAAAAAGCAGTAAGGGGCAGCGAGGGCTTTCAGAGGCTTTTCTCCCAAAATATTATGACATACGAGTTTTGTAGAGAATGTATTTCTAAGCCAACCCAAATTATTAGAAATTCAAAAAACTAACCTTTACTTAGGCATGCAATGACTTTTTCGAAACAGAAGCTATAAAGGCTGTAGGGGCTATGAGGGCTATTTTTCCCCAAAAAATCTAGCATATGGGTTTTGTAGGCACCAATGTGTTGATCAAACCCAATTTATCCGTTTTTCAAAATGTTGTCTCTTCACCAGCATGCAAAAGAATCTTCAAAAAAAGCGAAGCTTCGAAAAGAGAAGCAATGGGGCAATTTTTTCTGAAAAATTCTTGAACATGGGTTTTGTCGCCAACGCTATACTCAACAAACCCAGATGACTAGATCTATGAAAAAATGTCGTTTACTTGGACATGCGAGAGAAAATCTAAGACAAGGATAGAAGAAATATGAGGTTGAGACGATAGAAGTTATAAACTACCTTTGTCAATCCTCAAGAAAATCGCCTCCTTCAATCCTCAATGTGATGAATTCCTAGCAAGAACATACTGGAAAAATGAAGCATGAAATATTATTCCTCTACGCAACTTGAACGAAGAATCTCAAAGAACACTGAAAATGGACTCCATTTGATCCTTCAAAAGGCGTTGGAGAGAAAATAGCTGATTTAAGCTTCAACCTGCAAGAAATAATGAAGTTGTGATGCCTATGATTGAATAAATAAGCATTTTGGAGGTGATACTACCAGTTAGGTAGGTGCACCAACCCTAATTGAGTTAATCCTTTTGCATTCATTGTGAACTAAGGTTCTCCATTAATTTTGGATGCCATATGCAAGAGGTAGCATGCAAAAATTGCAATTGAAAGTTAAATGGTCAAACTTTGACTTTTGGTGCCCAAGCTTGAGAATTTTTTTAAGGATTTTCAACTTCCGCTATGACAAAGTGCCCCTGTTTGACCTTGAATTCTAGATGCCCGGTTGATCTTGATGCTTATTTGATAGATTCATCACGAAGATGGATCAAGTCAGACAAGATGTTGTCGGGAGTTATGAGTGCTAAAACTGAATCTGGTGCCCTGAATTATAAGGCGCCTTTTCCCAAAAGGGTGCTATTTTCACTAGACAGCCACTTTTCAGATGTTTTTTCATCTCATCAATTTGACCCTCCATGCTTCAATCTGCAGCTGCCTGTGATTGACGACTCCCGCGAACATGCTAAGACATAGAACGGAAAACCAAATCAATTCTGGAAAGAATGTCTGGTATGGCAACGCCTGAAAAATTGATTTATAGTACTCAAATTCAAGGGCGCCCTTGGGCGCCCTTGGCCTGTAGGGGCGCAATTGAGCTTCTGAGATACATTTTTCAATTTGTAACTTTCAACAAACGCTCCAGTTTGTCCCTCGTTGTTGGGAGCTGGACTGCTCTGATGTTCGTATTGATGATCTCATCGCAGAGATTGAACAACTTTGAAGATATGATCTTGGGAGCTACAAGGTCAAAAGGCTGCATTTGAGACCCCAGAAAGTTAGGCACCTTTCTCAAGGAAGGTACATTTTCTTTAATAGTCAAATTTCTACTTGCTTTCGTCTCTGGTGTTATACGCGTGATCTTCATTCACGGGCGTTTAACAAGTCCCGAGAGCTGACCGCTAGATTCGTCACGTAGCTAGAAAGATTTTGAACAGATCTCTTGAAGACGACAGCTGTCAAAACTCTCATCTGATTGACCAAAAAGCTAGGCGCCCCTAGCCTGCAGAGGTACATCTGACATTTTGACTTTCATTTTATCCTCTGTTTTATGTGCTCGTTGGATCAACAGTTACGGTCGTTCAGTACGTCTGATGGACAGGTGAACGGATTCATCACAGAGCTGGACTGAATCTGAGAAGATCGTCAGGAGATAGAAAATTCAAAAACTGACATCTGATAGGCTTTATTCTTGGGCACCCCTAAGCTATAGGGGGCAATTTCTGTAATTTGACTGCCGTTTTTGATGTTTGTTGCCTTCTGCATCTTTTGCCTCTACCGTCGTTTGCCGGAGTTTGACAAATCTGATGGATTCGCTTGATGATTTGTTGGAAAGACAACATAAATCTGGAGAAGATGACTGGTTTTGCAAACCTTAACCACTACATTTGACCTCTCAAATTCAAGGGCGCCCCTAGCCAGTAGGGGTGCATTTGGCTCCAAACTTGATCATATTTTGATGATTTTCGCCTCTTCGCACTTTGCAAACACCATGCCACTTGGTTGTGTTGATTACGTTGAAGCATTGTTGCTACTGACCCAAGTATGTGACTGCATTTCACCATTTTTACGTGTATGAACACTACAAAGTTGACTTGGGCATTGACTGCACAGGCACCTTCCTCGTAGCAAGGCGTAGTGTTTCCAAACTTAGAATATATTTTACATTTTTCACCATTTGAAAATCCCCTCCGTCGCGAAGCATCTTTTCGAGCATCTTTTGCCATAGAATCTTCTGTGATGTGTTTGAAGCTTAGATTTCGACACCTGGTACTGGCCAATTGCCATTGACGACCTCTGAGGTCCTAACTTTTCTCCTAAAAAAGTGAAATAGATCCACCAGAGTTAAACTGTCTTTTTTTTATTCTGACATCACCATGTGATCGTGAAGTGAAATAAGCCAATCAAAATTATTTTCAGTCAATTTTGGAAAGATCCTATTTTTTAGGGTTTTTCCTAAAAGTAGGGGCCCGAAAACCTAATTTTCAAAATTTTCAAAATTTGCCAGAATCTCCCAGGCAGTAAACCCACAAAAAGCCCATGCTTTGTTTGACCTAAAACTGACTTTTGACGACAATTTTACAAGATTTAGACCATTTTAATCAAAATACCTTAATGAAGCAAAAATTTCGTTTTGGGTACAACACCTTTGACATAATGAAGCAACTCCATTTAATGTCTACAACTTATTCATGACCTTACTTCCTTGGATGGATTAAACAAGAAAAGTACTAAAGTATATAACTCAACATAGAAGCCAAAGTAAGACATCAAACTCAAAGACAATCCAATATTTGATGTTTCTCCCATTAACATTTTTGAGAGTTTTACAAGGCTACTTCTATCTCTAAGTTACATCAATGGCAATGTTCCATCACAATCCACATGACATATAATAACATTCTAGATTCCATCCAAGACCAAGAAGAACTTGTCACGTTCTCTACATGCTTGTAGATTAATCTCACATTCAAAACAAATAGTAGTTATCATATTGAACTGATCAACATTTTGCGATCATTAACGTCACTAGCAAAAACCAATGCAATAGCTTACACATCAATAAATTTTATTATTCTTCTTTGAAAAATAATACAACCAAATTGTTACTTTTGTTTTAAATCTAAGATAGAATTTCAGTATTGCATCTTTTGTTTTTTTATCTTTCATTTTTTAAATGAACTATGATTTTAGGAAAGAACTAGATTGCTATACTAAAATGTGTACGAATGCACCATTCATTCTTACTAAGAAATTCTTTGAAGGACACCTTTGCTGATTCAAACCAAACTCTAGCATCTAGATTAGAAGGTTGATGTGTTGTTGACTTCCAACCCTTTGGCATTGACAAAATGTGAATTTTTGCAACTTTCTAATCTTGTGCCATTTTCTTGTGTGACTTAGTAGCTTCTATCTCCTTTAGTACTAAAAAGGTAAGTGTCTTGGATGTACATTTTACCAAGTTTCTAAACAATGTAGTTCCTAAGCTATTCTGTGTAATTGGAAGCTCTCATCTAAGAAGCTTAGAGAAATTGAAATCTTGATTTTGTATCAACTATGAAACATTCAATTTGGTTTTATTGCATTATTTGATTAGATATAATCTATTCTATAAACCCTTGGAGCTTCCGAAGCATGTATAGAGAGAAATAAATATAGTGGATAGAAAAGTTGACTGAACACTTCTAATGATAGCACTTGCTTGAATGGAAACTTCGTAAGATTTTATAGTTCTATTATAATCAATGTGCCTTAGAATCTTGGGCAGTGAAGGATGTCTTAAAGCTTCAAAAGTTACAAGGAAGTTGAATGAACTAGTGATCTAGCACCTTGCTTCAGTTGAAATTTAACAGAATGTTATATCCCCAAAAGAAGGATGTCTTCAATCTTCAAACTTCACGGGAGAATTTAATTTGAGATTCTCATTCATTATCTGATTGGCTATTGGTCTGACAAGATATTCAAGCCTGAATAATGCTCTTCGATAGGGTTCACTTCCAAGAAGATATGATTGGAAACTTAATTGAAAACAATTAGAAATAATGAGAAAAATTATCTACTTGATGTGCTGCTGATACATACTAGCATAGATATTTAAATACATCTATCTAAAAATTATCGAAAAATATTAACCTTGAAGTATCTATCTAAGAACATCTTTGATATAGTACTCGAAGAACATCTTTTAAATAGATACATTTAAAATATTTATACTAATTTATTATGTTCTATATAATTTATATATAATTAATTTCTATATAATTTAATTTTAATATCATTATTAATTATTCTATTATATTAAATAATTCTTTTTTCTACTACTAAATTAGGTAAAATATTCAAGAGCCACCCAAAAAAAATGACATCAAAGCACGGTATTCTGATACCTAATTCACCAGATCCCAAAATAGAAATTTTATCTGCTAATTATATCGAACTACAAAGTCAAAAGGAGCCTTTATTTAATATTAAAGGAGATTCTTACATTATACCGAGCGAGGGTTAACATCACAGCCCCGACATCTCAGTCTTTAGTCACAAAATGGGAAGGCAGAGCATATTACCAGGTTCTCCCTAACGGAAAACCCCTAGTACATATGAACTTTCAACTCTCAACTAATGGAGAGCCGTCACCTTCCTCAACACAGCTAATTTCTTCCTTGACGAATGCAGACTGTGAAAGCTTCAAAACATGCAGCAATATCCTACATTCCTGGAGAGCTTACCTCGGTTCTCCGATGGTAAATGCAAGTGATGAATAATCTTCTTCGAATTGTGCCCTTCTTGCTCTTGAACCTCCTTAATATCTTCTTTTAGCAGATAAGTAGTAGTCATTGTAGCATATTGGCGCAGCTAAGGCTTTGTGCTACATCAAAAATATTCTGACAATTAATCTACTACTTAGAGTTCAATAAAGTCCACTATAGCCACCTTTACATTGACAGAGGATTTGCTGTCCATCTCCTTTTCCAGAACCCACATGCGTTAGTATTCCAAATCCTCATGGCCAAGTTGGTAATTTCCCGTGTGATATAATCCACAAACTTGGCAGAGACTGAAACAACATTCATAACCTTTGCAGCCTCAAACTGCATACGTACAGCATGCGCTTCTCCTTGATTACCCTTCGAGCCCGAAGCCATTATACCACTAATCTCAAGGGTAGGCTTCCAAGGTCGACTAATGACTGCCATCAGCCCCCTAAAACCGCTTTACATATTTCCCACCACATCCAATAATGAGCATTCATACCACATACAATCATTATTAGTTTGCACAATGTCTGCCGCCCTTACGAGCACCCTTGAAGCACTTCGAAATCATTCCTTATTCCTTAAGAAAGTTTACTTTGATAAATAATTAATAACCAGAAAACACGCTCCTTTTCGGCCATAGTAATATTATTTATAATTCATAATTAATAGAAATATAATATTTAATTAATTATTAATTATTAATTTGATATATAAATAAATATTAAATTTATATTAATTTTTTTTTCACTCACTCCATGTCTATCCCGTTTTACTATTATTTATTATAATTATGCCTCTTAGTACCATCTTACTTGAACGTACATAGCAAGAAAACATAATTTTGAATGTGATTACATTTATGCTGACCAGTCCATTGTCAAACCTGGATCTTATCAATAGTTTCATCACAACCTTTTCTTGCAGGAAAGAAATAATATCCATTGAATAGAAAACTATTATTAATTTTATGTTATCCAGTCCAATTTTTATGATATTGTTATCAGGATTCAAGAAAAACTACACAGTTGAATCTCGATAATAATATCAAAATTTAACACGTGGAAAATACCAGTCCATTTTTCCTTTTCACTATCTGATATGATTTCACAATTTTGCAGCCCAACAAATTTTATCAGAATATTTATTTGGAGAGATTATATAATTCTATGTAATATATTTAATTTCAAATGAACTACTATACTTGTACATAAATTGTATCATTTTCCTTCGACGTATATATGGCATTAAATAAAATTCCCCTTTTACATTTTTCAGGTCGCAGTTACGTGTGCATTAGCTGCATACAAACTGAAGCGCCCTGTCCGAATGTACCTTGATCGTAAAACAGACATGATCATAACTGGTGGACGGCACCCTATCAAGGCAAACTATACCGTTGGGTTAAAATATGATGGATCAATTACAGCTTTGCATGTAGATTTATTCATCGATGCTGGACATACAGTCGACTTAAGCCCTATGTTGCCCAATAATATAGTATCAACAATGAAGAAATACAACTGGGGAGCTCTTTCATTTGACTATAAAGTATGTAAAACAAATCTACCGAGCAAATCTGCAATGAGGGGCCCTGGAGAAGCACAGGGGTCTTTCATTGCTGAAACCATTATTGAGCATGTTGCCGAAATTCTAAGTTTGGATCCAGCTGTCGTGAGAGAGATGAACATACACACACTTGAAAGTGCCAAGCTCTTCTATGGCTCTTGTGTTAAGAGTTCTATTGATTATACATTCCCTTCAATATTGGAGAAACTAAAGCACTCTGCATATTTGGATGAGAGAATGGAGAATATTAGAGATTTTAATGCTACAAACAGATGGTTTAAAAGAGGCTTTTCCTGGGTACCGTGCTTTTATCCAGTAAGGCTTCAACCTAGACCAGCAAGAGTAACCGTATTTAAAGATGGCTCCATTGCTGTAGAGGTCGGAGGGGTTGAGTTAGGGCAGGGAATTTGGACTAAGGTAAAGCAGATGACAGCATATGCTCTTGGGCAGTTATGGCCAGGTTTAAGTGGAGATATTATGGCAAAAGTTAGAATTTTTCAGTCAGACAGTATCAGCTTGGCACATGGAGCAATTACAAGTGGAAGCACCACATCTGAAGAAAGCTGCGAAGCAGTTCGACAAGCTTGTAACATATTAATTGAGAGACTTCACCCAGTTCAAACACTCTTAAAGAAGAGTAATCCAAATGGTTTCTCCTGGATGGATTTGATTTTTCGGGTATGCTTGTAAATCTGACCATAAAAGATCCTTGCTATGAAAAACAACAGGAACATTTCTGGTCTAACTCATAAAAGTTTACTATACTGTCAAATTTTTAATACTAAATCCTGTAATCTAACTGCATCGTTCTCTATTTATAGGGTGGATCTTTTTCCTAGCATTACTCCTAGTTGTGGTCAATTGTTTGCCTAGCATAGTGTGTTCACCTTTCAGCAGAAAGTTCTTCATTGCACTAGCAACTATTGGCATCAAAGAAGAGATCTGCTTAAATTCTTAATTTTTCGTCTTGGAACATATATTGATTGTTTGACTGATTTCGAGATTTAACAGCAAAAGTATAATGTGCTGAAATTGTTCTTCTTTCTGAGGAAGATGGTTTCTTCGCGCGCTTTCAGTCTTTCAGATGAATTACGCTATAAGTCACATTATAACTATCTATAATAGTTGATAACTTGACATAACTACCATGTCCGAAAAGATGACTCGGGCTTTAAGAAGATGAAAGTGAACTCCACTGAGATGGTTGACCTATTTGATAGAAATATTTTATTTGTGATTCTAAATATCCAATATATCGCTGCCCTATCCTACCCATACCCTTCCATTGATCCGTAAATTCTCAAATTTGCAATATAAAATTCACTAGAACGTGAAACAAATTACGATTCTACTTGTCTACACAAATGACAGCACTTAGAGGGATGAATAATGTTGCTCAAAACAGAGAATTAGAGTGCTGGAAATGAAAGAAATTTATCATAGAACTCATAAACTTATCCTGGAAAACTCCCAATGGGGAAAAAAAGCTTGGCAGCTGCAAATGTCCTACCTTATCTTATTAATCTCCAAGAATAAGTACAAGGAGTAGATACAACTCAAGATTGCTCCTATTCTCACTGTCAAGCTGCATGATTCTTACAATACTCACACAACCCTCCAATGATCAAACTTATGCTCTTGTAAGAAGCTACCCAAGAATGCAAATGAATGAAGGAAAACAAAGCTAGAAATCAGAAACAAGCAAGAAGAAACTGTATTCAACTCAAGAGAATGCAAAACATACAATGAAAATGAGATACCCACATGAGATGTGATGAGTGGGTATATATAGGATTTACAACCCAAGAGACTAAAAACACAACCAATATGGGATAATGGAAAGGTCTCTAAGTAAACTTAACCTAGTGTGAAAAGGACATAAGTGGAGAATTAGCTAGGAAGTGAACTAGTTAGATAAATTACCTTGTTCACACTAACACCCTCCCTTAAGTGCAATTTAAGGAAAATGTAGACAAAAATGGTTCTCCATTACAAGGTTTGATGAAGTACCCATGTATAAAAGATCCCTTCAACTAGAAAAGAAGGAGAAGCGTAAGGAGGAAGGATTGTAGGGCTCTGCAAGTTGGTAGATAATGGCAGATTGCCAATAAGGGTTTGAATTCTATCTTCAGCCGCTCTCTTTTTTGTACTGGTTCCATTCCTCATGTCCATGCTTGTTTCTTGCTTTTTTAGTGAAGTTTGGAGGTATTTGAAATTATATTGCTTTTCCTTCCTTGCAAATTTGAAATTCTTCCCTTTGTGTCTCGCATTTAATGTTGCAATGTAGCGGGTGTGTAGGGTACACAGTGTTTAATGGGGGAAGGTGATTTGGCATTAGGTGATCCCCCTAATGAAATGAAAGTGGCAGCTGTCAATAATGGTAGCAATGTGGTGTAGGACTGGTTCTATAGGGACATTGTAGCGGGCGTCGATAGAGAGGGTGCCAGATTCGGCAAAGTTCGTGGAGGTGGAGAATGGTGAGTTCTGTGGGGTGCGGCCGAAGTGCGGAAGAGAAGGTATGTGCTCTTTGGTAGAGCTTAGAAAATTGGTTGTAGCGCTGAACCTTGATATGGTAATTTCTTTAGGTAGGGAGGAAAGTAGATTAAAAAGTGTGGCTACATTTCTTGCTGCATTAGACTACAATAAGCTTCCTACAAGGAAATATATGGATGAATGGTTTAACAATGTTTGGAAAAAAAAAATTGGAATCCATCTTTCGTTCTGTAGAATGATACAAAGGGGTTTGTTTTGGTTCTTTTGAAGAACCATTCGATGCAAGAAAATATTGTTTCAAAGGAATTCTAGAATATAGGTAACTCCATGTTTCATGCGATCACCTGGTCTCCAGAGGTGTTGAATGTCATATCCCCACGTTCATGGAACGATTCTTGCAAATCACTAATATTATTATTATATAATTTCCTTGTTAAAGAAAGTAACTCAGAAAAGTTTTGCAATGATTTTTATTCTTTAAAAAAAAAGAGAGAAGAAATAAAGCATCGGATTTGTGTTAGCCGCGATCTGGCTATGTTGATAGACGCAACCCTAGGAGTAAGAGGTGTCTTTTCTTGAATGGTGATCTCTAGCAAAGTCGTGTCTTTTGAAAGATGTTAAAAGGAAAAGCGATGCCTGATCGGGGATGATCGGACAAAAAATGGGAAAGAGCAAGGAGGAAATTAGAGAAAAACGAAGAAAGAGGAAGCCAAGCCGTGGAAGATTTGCAGGAGAGAGGTAAGTATCTCAGCCTAGCCCCTGTGAATGATTGAGCCTCCTACAGGAGGTCGTGACTAAGTTTATGTGCAATATTTCTATTTTATTTAAGATTAAACATAGAACCATGAACTATCAATCTGGCCATGATAAATTAAATAAGTTATTAGCTGTGAGGGACTAATAAAAATAATCATTGTTAAGAAATCTAGTATGACAATTATTCTTAGAAACGAACTCAAGGACTATATTACTAATGAATTGAATAAAAACATCATACTCTCTAAATGCCAAAAATGAATAAGCAAGTATCCATTCTTTAAGTGACTTGACAAACCTGAAATATGTGGATTTAAGATGAATTAAATAATTCACGATAATGAACGTGATAGACTTCGACCGAAACCTCTGCCGTAACAGTTGATGAGGATAGGGAGTGTGTGGAAGGGAAAGGCGGGTAAATCCACCCAATGTTGGATAGAGCCCAAGACAGGTAACCAATCCTTGAGGGTGTCCAACTCGAGATGGTGCACGCGCCCTTGGCACAATAAATCTACCATCCCACAAGGTTAGGGAGAGAAATAAGGTGGAGGTCTATTCCGTTCGGAAGTGAGCAATCTTTCATGTTCAAAATAGTAATACCCTAGTTGTTAACATAGTTATTTGTTTCTTTCTTAAATTATGGAAATTGAAGAACTAAACATTGAATTTTGTGTTTAATTGTTATCATATTATATATATGCATATAGGATTTTTAAGCAATTGTCTTGTGTAAAATTATGTTCGTGTAAAATTCATTATATGTCTTATATGGTTCTTCTGCTATTCTAGGGTTATTAAACTAAGGGACATTACATTGAATGAGAAAATCTTGGCACTTTCCTACCCTAGATGGGTCATTGTAAAAAATGGTCCTCCCCAACTTTGGGCCTTTCTACCTGTTGTGACCTTTTCACACATCACCCCATTCAAAATGGGGACCCCCTAATTTTTGCTCCATTCCTCATCTTTTGGCTTTGGTTTTGTCTCTCCCTCTCTTTCTGCTATCTGCTTTCCGGGGATGTACCCGCCTTTGAGCTTAAAAATGGGATTTTGGCTAAGTCTATAGAATTAGGGTTTTGAGTTTTCTGGTAAATTTGAGGTCAAGTGAAGCGAATAAATTGAAATTTGAGACTAACGTTGGTGTCAGTATGATCCCAACAAGTTTCCACTGAAGTTTCATCAAATTCTGGCAATTTACTATTTTTAGTAAGTGTGCAATTAAGGGTATCTTCTAATCAGTTGGCTCCACTTTGGCAGTCTGTTCAGACGGTGTGGTTGAATTTGGCTTCTGATGCATTTCCATGGTGATATAAGATATTTTATATTATAATGTTATAATTTAACATTATAATTCCTTGTTCTAGCATCATGAATTAATATTGTCTTTAAAAGGGGGACATTGAAGGGTATTTTCACATGGAGGAAATATTTTAATATTTCTAATGCTCAAGGAGTTTGGACGCCAACTTTGGGTGAGCCAAATATTTTATTTAAAAAGTGAAATTTATCTTCTTAAGCAAGTACGCCATTCTGAGGGTGAAGACAAAAGACAAGTCAATGACCTAAAAGAATCTTTGAGGTGGCACCCTTCTTGGAGGTTTCTAGAAAACTCTTCTAAAGTTATAAATTGGAGCTCGGGGTCCTCATTTTGTTTATCTGATGAATTTGCAAAGTTATGCTGCCGGATTGGCTTTGGGATTGCTTCGAGGAATGTAAGCCTCCTAGCTTGGCTCTTCTTCTTGCTTGAAGACAGCAACTAGTTGAGAGGGATTTTAGTTGTAGTTGTTCTGGCTTTTTCTTTCATTTTGTAGTTGGTTAACCCTCACGTTACATAGTTGAGTTGTGTATTTCTTGTCCCAATTTTAAGTTCTTGGGATTTGTATGGTAGGTTGTTTTTACTCACAACTCAAGAAGCAGAAATAATATTGTTCTGGGTACTGTTCCAATCTATTTTCCTATGTAGGGCGACCATATGTGCAAGTTTCCAGAATTTTATTTGAAGTCTATGAATTATCTAAAGTAAATCGCCCTTGCTTGCAGGCAATTTCACTTTGTAAGTGCTTTGGAAGTCGTGCAAAATAAATAGGGGTCTTTGTGAGATTTTTTTTTGATCCATCTTCATTGTCATCATCATTAGAATGTTTTGCAACTGATTTCAAGTTAAATGAGCGAGTATTAAGAGAGATATGAGCATTTAAGTGAGTTTTGGAGTTGCTGTTTTCACCATTCTTAACTGCAGATCTGTCATATCAGACTTAGTGAAATTATTAATAGGGCTGGGATTGTCTGTCTTAGTCATATTAATCGTTCTGGAGTAGCTCTACATTTCAGCAGTGTGATTATCACTCTAATCCATCATGCTTGCAGGAGATATATTACATTGTAAGGCTGTTAGTAGTACTAACCAGCCAATATTCACATTTGTAAGCTCTTATTTATATTTCCTACATTTCGTGGAAGAGATTGATCCTTGCCCAGTCTATTGTCTTTCTTTATATCTCCGTCATATGGTAGCTCCCATTCCGTCTCGGGTTGGAAAACACATTCTTGACGTCGAGTACTTCAACATTCTTGCTTATTTCCCTTAATTGCATTGTAATTCTTAGCACTCCACCATATGGTTGCCTCCTTTCCATACTGGATTGGGTAGCACATGCTTGGTGTTGAGTTTGTTTCCAGTACTTGTAGCGTAGAAGATCCTCTGACCATATGATCGTCCTTCACGGACACATTCTTGGTTAGAGTTACCTTCAATTGCATTTTGTTTAAGGCACTGACGATCCTCTTATATATAATGACCTCTCTCTCTTGTTGAGATTGAGTGCGCATTCTTATGATACTAGCAATCTCTTGGTTTGAATTATCTAGCCTAGCAGGTGCTCTACTGCATTGTTGTGTACTTAGTAAAAAAAAAAAATTGGCTCGGAATATTTGAGAATAAAATGTGTTTTGAAGGTAAAATGCTTCAGATGATGAATTTGAAATGGATTGCCTAGATGAATTTGATCGAATTCTTCGTGAGATGAATCTTCCAGAGTCAGAGATGAATAAAACTAAATGTCAGAGCTTCAGCTGGTGAATTAAATTTCTTAAAGAGTGAATTTGAAGTGAATGTTTTCAAAATGAATTTAAATGCTAAGTACGCCAGTCAAGATGAATCTTTTGAAATTCTAGAAGGTCAAGATTCTAGATGCCAGGTGACAAGTGTTGAAATTGCCAGAGGGAGGGAAATTCGAATTCTTGTTGTGAAGTAGTGGAGATTTAATGAATTAGCTAAACTTGGCTTCCTTCTAGAATTCGACTTGGCTATATGAGTTGAGAGTTTATTCATTTTTCTCCATCAAGCTGGCAAGTTCGATTTTAGCTCTAAGGTTGAGATTGCATTGCAAGTGAGTAGGTAAGTTGGTGAAGAGGTTCGACTTGAAGAAGAAGAAGATTTGTTGTGTGTTGAAGCTCAAGTTAATTTGCACTTGAAGTCTGAAGTTGCTGAAAGCAAGGTTGGCCAATTTTATCCAAGAGTTGAAGTTGCTGAAGCTTGCAGAAAACTTTCTAAGTGTTGAAAGTTCGAAATTGTTAGAGGAGAAGTTAAGGATGGCTGAAGTAAGAGCAACTGGCAGAGATAGCAATGATGCATCCAGGCAGGCTGTTATCAAGAAACTGAGCAAGCCTTTCCTGCCAGAGTCAAAATTCACTTCAAAGTTGAGCAAGCTGGCTGATACAAATTTGGGTTCTTTCAACTTGGAGGCTTTTAAAAGTCGGATGATGGGAGTTGGCAGTCGTCGTCCTTCGATCACCTCACACAACATTCTTCGAAGTGCGTTCTATGCAACTACTGGTTTCCCTCCAGCTATTCAGTGCCCAGAGTTGATGATGGAGTGTCTAATTGCTATGATCATAATCACAGGTCTTTTGTCTCATGAAATATTCCGAGCCAATTTTTTTTTTTTTTTTTTACCAAGTACACAACAATGTAGAGAGCACCTGTTAGGGTTAGATAATTCAAACCAGCAGATTACAAATAACTCTTTGCCAAGAATGCACACTCAATCTCAACAAGAGAGAGGCTGTCATATGGCAAGAGGATCGTCAGTGCCTTAAACAAAATGCAACTGAAGGTAACTCTAACCAAGAATGTGTCCGCGAAGGACGATCATATGGTCAGAGGATCTTCTACGCTACAAGTACTGGAAATAAACTCAACACCAAGCATGTGCTACCCAATCTAGTATGGAAAGGAGGCAACCATATGGTGGAGTGCTAAGAATTACAATGCAATTAAGGGAAATAAGCAAGAATGTTGAAGTACTCGACGTCAAGAATGTGCTTTCCAACCCGAGATGGAATGGGAGCTACCATATGACGGAGATATAAAGAAAGACAATAGACTGGGCAAGGATCAATCTCTTCCACGAAATGTAGGAAATATAAATAAGAGCTTACAAATGTGAATATTAGCTGGTTAGTACTATTAACAGCCTTACAATGTAATATATCTCCTGCAAGCACAATGGATTAGAGTGATAATCACACTACTGAAATGTAGAGCTACTCCAGAATGATTAATATGACTAAGACAGACAATCCCAGCCCTATTAATAATTTTACTAAGTCTGATATGACAGATCTGCAGTTAAGAATGGTGAAAACAGCAACTCCAGAACTCACTTAAATGCTCATATCTCTCTCAATACTCACTCATTTAACTTGAAATCAGTTGCAAAACATTCTAATGATGATGACAATGAAGATGGATCACAAAAACTTCTCACAAAGACCCCTATTTATTTTGCACGACTTCCAAAGCACTTACAAAGTGAAATTGCCTGCAAGCAAGGGCGATTTACTTTAGATAATTCATAGACTTCAAATAAAATTCTGGAAACTTGCACATATGGTCGCCCTACATAGGAAAATAGATTGGAACAGTACCCAGAACAATATTATTTCTGTTTCTTGAGTTGTGAGTAAAAACAACCTACAGCCATACAAATCAGCAACTCTAAAATTGATAGAAAATACAATAACTCAACTACAGAATGTGAGAAGAACCAACTACAATGAAAGGAAACCAACTACAACTAAACCTCTCAACTAGTTGTTGTCTTTCAAGCAAGAAGAAGAGCCAAGCTAGGAGGCTTACATTCCTCGAAGCAATCCCAAAGCCAATCCGGCAGCATAATTTTGCAAATTCATCAGATCAACAAAATGAGGACCCCGAGCTCCAATTTATAACTTTAGAAGAGCTTTCTAGAAACCTCCAAGAAGGGTGCCACCTCAAAGATTCTTTTAGGTCATTGACTTGTCTTTTGTCTTCACCCTCAGGATGGCGTACTTGCTTAAGAAGATAAATTTCACTTTTTAAATAAAATATTTGGCTCACCCAAAGTTGGCGTCCAAACTCCTTGAGCAATATTTGGCTTTAGAAATATTAAAATATTTCCTCCATGTGAAAATACCCTTCAATGTCCCCCTTTTAAAGACAATATTAATTCATGATGCTAGAACAAGGAATTATAATGTTAAATTATAACATTATAATATAAAATATCTTATATCACCATGGAAATGCATCAGAAGCCAAATTCAACCATACCGTCTGAAACAGACTGCCAAAGTGGAGCCAACTGATTAGGAGTCAACAAGTCAACTGCTAAAAATAGAATTTACTAAAAATAGTAAATTCATGTAATTGCTCAGAATGTCGAACTGAAACCACCAACGCGAAGCTCTCAGAAAACCCAGAAGGAATCCACAATCCAAGTTCAACAATTCCAAAAGAAGACTCCGCAAAAAGATGAAAACATCCTCCAAGAAGTTTGGAAACCCTGATTCGAGCTTCTGCTTAGCCTACGAGTTTCCAAAAATAGGCTAAATCCAAATGAAGAGCGTAGGGCTAAATTGGGGACATTACATCTCACCAGATGGTCAAGCATTCACCAACCTCACTCCTGCAACTGTCGGCGAAGCTTTTGGAATCCTATCGCAAGAGAGGATGATTTACAAGACGAGAGAGCGTGCTGAGCGAATGTATGCTTCAACATTCGAGAGATGTGTTGACATGATCAATGCTCGCTGGATGAACAAGCCCAAGCCCTCTTGCACAAAGTTGCCGAAGCAGATTATATCAGATGATTTGAAGCAGGAGTATTGTGACCTGATCATGATGCTTAGCAGAGTTGGAGGCTGCTCTCAAGCATTTATTTTTGAGCCATGGATGTTCTATTACATAAACCTCATGTTGGAAGGAAAGGAGCATATCAACTGGGCTGTGATGATTAGTGACAACTTGAATGAGCAACTCCTAAGTTTGAGGAGGACGAAGACATTCTACATGGGCTCCTACATTGTTTACATGTTGGCTCCTATGACGAAGTACAGAGGAATTTCATACAAGGAGCCAATTGGTTGCGGCTCTCATCAGTTCAGAATTTATGAGGCTTGTCCGCAGTTGCACTTGATGAGCACCTCCCATTACAAGAGGTTCAATGATGCCTTTACCATGCATATAACGAGATCACTTCAGCAGAGGACTCATCATAGGATCTCGATGGAAGCTCAAGAATTAATTGAATGGTATGGGTGCTGGTTTATTCAATTTCTGAAGTTTACTTATATCAAGCTGCAAGGGTTTTCTTCATACCCGTATAGATTGCCTAAGTACCCAACAAACAGAATTTTGATATTAGAGATATCTAGGCAACTTGTTGCCTTTGATAAGATTCAGAAGAGAAAGAAGAAGGGAGGGATTGACTTCCCGATTGTCATGGGGAATTCAGACGTGGTGTGTCCTTCACTTCAAGCAGCCAGAGAAGTTGAAAATGAACTTCAGTTCTTTCATTTTTCTTATTACAGTAGCAGACAGCATTATGACCCACACAACAATATCAGATGGATACTGTCAGAAGAGTTCAAGCATAAGGCAAATATTGAAGATTACTGGGTTGGTGCATAAGATGAGGTTGAAGTCAGGAAAAGAATGTTCTCGAGGCTTCCAATAAGCATGATTAGGGAGTGTGAAATTATTCCAGTACCAGACCAGGTGGACGAGGACATGAATGTTCTCCATCTAGATTATGAGGCAGTGAGAGACACGCCACTTCCACTCCCAGATTGGTCGGAGCCAGAGATAGCTGATTTGGACACGCTTTTTATCCCAGTCATGACTTTCAACAGAGCATGGGTCGAAAGGCATGTGAGCAGATTGAAGAGTAGGTCAATTCCTTTGACTTACAACTTGATGGGAGATCATAGGACACCCACTACCAGTAGGAAGAAACAGGTTACCCGAGGTCCGGAACCTCAAAGGAAGGAGCCAGTTCAGCTAGAGCCTACGAGAGTTGTGGTTGAGTCACCTAGGCCATTGGAGACACGTTCTCCAAGTATACAGGAGGTTGCTCTGTTTGCTAATCAAAGAAATGCATTGAATCAGGAGCAGGAGGTACATGAAGAAAATTAGCCACCACGGAGAGAATCAGTTGGCCAAAGTGTTAATGCGCCTACTAGAGATAATCAGCAGAAGAAGATGAGGAAACTGCTACTGATACACAGTGCCAGCGTGAGCTAGGGATGGCTCTAGAGGATGATGCAGTTTCAGGAGATACTCAACCATTAGAGGCCAATGAGCCTCGCCAGAATGAAATTGAAGTAGAACAAGTCCGTGAGGAGGCTAGAGAGGAGCAGTCGTTTGTTATACAGTAGGTAGTACCTGATTGGCTTAGAGATAGAATGAGAAGGAGCCCCAATGAAGAGGTTGATCCAGCGGTAGAGATGGAGGAGTTTTTGAGTAGAATCAGCGCGCCTCCACCCAAGAAGAGAGCTAGGAAATTTTCAAAGATCTCAACAGATGAGGATGGCTCTCACACCCTTCACGTAGCTGTTCCAAGAGTTGATTGTGATCGAGATGAAGCAGTGCCAGAAAATTATGTGATCACAACCATCGAGTTAGGTTGTCCCACAGGTGCATAGATCATTGAGGAGTGTGATAAATCCTATCAGGCACTTAAGGACAGATTGCTCAGAACTGAAGGAAAGTATAAGAAATTGAAGAAGGAGCATAGGACGTTGATAGAATACATGCAACATTTGTCTCGTCCTTGTGGGCAAGAGATTTCAGCAATTGAGCTTCCAACTGAGTTATCTAGGGAATCTGTTAATGGCCTAGAAGATTTGAGGAAGATGGCATAGGTGGCAGACAAATGGGTTACAGGTGTTCGTGTCGAGACAAAACAGTTCATGGAAGATCTTGCTCATGCTTACCAGCAAGCTTCCGGCATCATGGCACAGATGGAGGCAGTTGATCAGGCCTGGGGTGGTGCTCGTGTCTATCAGAGCAAAGTTATTCAGTGTTTGGAAGCCTTGATGCATACTCCTTTGCAGATGCTACTTGATGGAGGAGTGATTCTGGAGGGTGATAGGTACAATTTTGTTGGATGGTACTCTTCAGTAGTCACAAGGCGTGGATTCTTTGATGCAGCATAGGCGGATTCGGCTAGAGTCAGGAAGGCTATGATAAACATCATTGATGGAGTCCTGAACACCTTGGAGGCAATCTTTGCTAGGCAGCTGAATTCTGATGAGGTGACTACTAATAATTTGAGGGGTAGGGTGGCACCTTTCTTTTTGGAGGTGAAGACCTTTCTGCAGGATGACTTTGAAAATATTTCGACTTTCTCCAGCCTGATTTAGAATACATAGGATGCTCTAGTTGCTAGGAGAAAATCTTGCACACGGCATGGGCAGTCAATTACGGTGTTGGAATTTCAGCTTGATCACATTCCACCTATCTCGGTTCAGGAGGTTGAGGCTGTGCTTGCCAAATTCATTGATTTTGTAGCCAAGGAGAAGGAGAATGGGAACACACTTCTGGATGACGACCTTCTGGAAGACTGATTGTGGGCATTAATTTCCTTTACTATTTTGGGAGTGTGGGAATCTTTGATTCATTTATTGTACCAGTCCCCATTCTGGCAGTTTTTAGGGTTAGGGCTGATGTGGCTCAATCTTAGCCCTCCATTTTATTGTAATCTGAGTCGTCCATTGGACTGGGCTATCTATAAAAGGGGCATTCCTCCTCATTTGTATCTCATTAGAAATTAGATTAGACATCAGACTAGAGACTAGAGCAGAGAGATTGATAGTATAGTTGTGTAGCTTAGCATAGCTTAGTTTGAAGAAGGAAAGTTTTCTGAAATATGCTAACCAATTTTTTCGAAGGAATTACACAACATAACCAGCAATAGTTAACTGGATTAGCGTTAGCATCAAACTGAAAAACCAAACTAGAAAGAACTACTCGACGTCAAGAATGTGCACTCAAGATCCCATTGTGGGCGAGGTGCTAACATATGACGGAGTGTTGATTTGAAACTAGAAATTATTAGGCGGATAACCAACCATGAAGAGCATTTCCACACTACCACCAAACAGTGGGGGGAAAAGATTACAATTAAAACAATTCGTCCGCTGCGGCGGGCATCCACAAAATTGTGGGGATTCGCCACTTGAAAGTGGGTACAATGATATAACAGATTCTTTCTCCGCACTGGTGGTAAACCGTCCAGGGGCAATTAATTAGAATTTAATCAAGTAGTTGCAGCAATAATAATGGGTTAGATTAGTACTACTAATCAAAACCTTACAATTCAAAAGACTGCAAAAACATGAATTACAATGATAGAGAAATGAGATAAGAAGATAAGAATGAATTCCAATAATGTTCTTTGCTTTCCAATGAAAGAAATATGATTAACACAGAAAGCTTATAAATCTGATGTAAAATCCTGAGTTCTGGAAATTCATATCAGCAAACTGGAAATCAATAAAATATTCATAACTCACTCATTTCACCTCCAAATCGACTGAAACTGAATGCAATGGACTTCTGGAAGGTAGGCGACCAAGCTAGGAGGAAGAAATAGCAACAAATCTCGTCTTTTATTTTTTGACACAATTCCCAATGCAAACTGAAATGTACGGCCTTGAGAAGGGGCGATTTTAGCTTTAAAAATTGTAGACTTCAAATAAAAATCCAAAACTTGGAGGAAAGGGGCGCCTTTGCCAGACAATTGCAATGCAAAAGTACCCAAAATCAAATTAATTTTATTCCAAGAGCTTCTAACAGAATTCACTTTCAACTGTAGAAACATCAGCAACTTCAAAATCTGGAAAATTCATCAAAACTTCAACTATAAGCACAAATCTGCTAGTCTGGATGAGAAGCAGCAAAGTCCAACTAAGTGTTGTATTTCAAACACGAAATTGGATAGTGGCTAGGAGGTAGCATCCTCGAAGCATGAGTTCAAATGTCATTCTGACAGCATAACAGTATGATAACATGAATGGATGAAATGCTGGAGCAAAAACCTTCATTAAATAAGAGCTCACAAACTCTCCAAATTCCCGAGAAGCAAATCAAAAGACACAGGAGACCTTTCAAATTCCAAAAAACAATCAACTTCTCAAGATGGCGTCCAAATTGCTTAGAAGGAATTTCACTTAATTAAA
>VDFB02366564.1:0-29076 GCA_007258455.2 Sequoia sempervirens
GCAGCCGGAGATGAACCACAAGATCACGGGAATTTGATTTGCAGACCCACGAAAATCGTCAATCACAAATTTTCGAATTTCGGGCACCCAGTAATTGCGAAAAATTTCCACTGAAAACTTTTCAGGATTATAAAATTTTCAAAAGCAATTATTCCGAAAAATTTAAACAAAATAATCTCAAAAAGAAATTATTAATTTTTGAAAAAAATTGTTTGAGCTGCGATACCGTAATACTTAGTAATTGGTGATGAATGATTTATTAACGATGAGGCGAGCGACTCGATAAATAATTCAAAGGATTTACAAAAGCTGAAGGAGGTTTCTAAAAACTCGGATAAGATCGGAGCGATCTTATCTCTATCTTACAATATCTTACAATATTGGGCATTAATAAATAAATAAATAAACATTATTTTAATATATATCTACATTTGATTTTTTAAGGTTATATGATATTATTAATATGATAGATTGTAATAATCATAATAATCGACTAATAGTATTAGATTATTAATAATATATATTATAGTTAGATTGTATTAGAAATTTAAAATTAATAATAACATATATTATTAATAATATAGATTATAGAATAATACACTTATAGTATTAGAGTCTTAGGCTATAATAATATATATATTATTATTAATATTATTAATAGACTAATAGTATATAGATTATAATTTGTATAAATAATAATATTATAGATTCTAATAATAATAGATATTATTTATTATCATATTGTAGATTTATCATAATAATAATATTATATTATAGATTGTATAATAAATTAATAATAATATTTATTATTAATATTAATAATATAGATTATAGAATATTCAATATATGTTAAATTTTTAAAATATATATATATATATATATTTATGAATATTTTATTATATTTTGTACGGATGTACCTGATTCCGTACCCAACCCCCTCAAAAAAAATTATGTACCAACGTACCGTATCCACGTACCCATACCTGCACTCGTACCCAATTCGGCAACTTAGGTTAAAATAATAATTTATTACCTATTGGCTATTACCTTTACCTATGTTTGTTGGGCTGTTGAATTGTTGTAACCACACCCATGTAGAATAAGATTAGGGTGAGATAATAGTGAGTTTGTTTCCTAAGAAATAGGCTTATAATTTATAAACTTTGTATAAATATCCTCTTTATATTGAATAAAATATTCTAATACGTTTGCATAAAATTGTTTCATCACATTGTACTTCAGAGATTCAACAAAACTGAATGTGAACTGCAGCAGAATAAGAAAGCGAGAAAAAGTCACTATTTAATGCAAAATAAAAAGGTTATTTCCCAAATAAATGTGAATTGATGAATTTATTGTTTCTTCATAGACTGGCATTAACTTTATGGAGCAGGAAGGACTCCAACCTGCCACTACTATCTGTATCAATTATTATTCGGTTCTTTGAGAGTTGCTCCTGAATTAAAATGACCTGAAAGAACAAGCATTATTACCAATTATAATAACAAATAATCAACCTTATTTCCATAATAGAAACAAGCCTACAAGCCAAATAACTTAGATTTACCCCAAATAAGGCGATAAAGTATGGAAGTACATAGTTAAAAACCTCATGACTATGGAGGATACAATTAGATAGAGGTCTAAAGCATCATAAAAGGAGTTAGAATCTGAATACCTTCTCCGTTCCCCTAATAATAAAATAGCCTCCTGGATCAAGAGGACATTCACCTGTGAATTGAACTCGTAATGTTAATGGTTGCAGAATAGAAACATCTTAAGTCTCAAAGAACATAAAATCAATTAATCTCAAAAGCATAGTTTTGTAATTTACTGTTTTGTAATTTACTAATAATAATTGGAATGTAACATACCTAGTTTTGCAAGTTCAGCCTCGTTTTTGCCTGTAAGCACACAACGGCTACTTCTAAGCATTATAGGCATTCTTCCAATTGTAAGAGCTCCCTACACGAAAAAAGTTTATTTGTGTTCACCATTTACATCCATAAGCTAGTAAATACATAAGATAGCTCATCAAGTGCACAACTAAATTAAACTACCTGCCCTTGCTTCCCCTTTCTCTGAACAATCTCTTGTCCTCTAGTGTATTCTATGTCAACATTGATTGGCGCAGCATATCTATAAGAAATGTCGTATAGCATATCAAACAAGTGATACAAATCTTCAAGAATAGGCATTTCACTCATAATTTTTTATTTTCTATCTGAATAAGATGTAACTTCTGCTTTAATACAGCATCAACACCCTCTCCATTTTCAATAAAGTCTTGAGTGTACTTTTTAAGCTGGTATATGGCAAATATAAGAACAAGCAACTTGCAAGTTAGATCTAACAGCTCATGAACAAGAAAACCGATATTTGAATGACAAGAATTTGAATATATCAGTTAATAAGCAGGTAAAGGGAAGTTTCATGATGCAAAATAATAAAAGTACTAACATTGTTAATATTTATACTATAAAGACTAGCATTTATATTTGAAGACGTATGTTTTGAAACAATGATACAACTATATCAAATTTTATCTAAAGTGTAAGTCAATGGCAAATTTTAATTTGCATGCAGAAGCCAGGCAACATCCTCTAAATTTCAGGATACCCGAAAGCCTGTCCCATATCCAAAACCAAGGTATATCCAAGAGGAAGATTAGCAATAAAAAGCAGAATGGTAAATGTAATTTCTGAAGACGCTTCCCACATATTAAGTATCTATACTCATGATATTTCTCAAGATTATGGGTTATAGATTATATTTATTGGACTCATCTTTTCTACTTCAGTGCTTCTGGCTTTAGCTTTTTCTTTGCCTATATATCTTTGGTTTATATCAATATAAATAGCTTTTTAGTTAGAAAATTTCTCAAGAAATGGAAATTTGCACTAGAGAGAGGAAGTTTCTTGAAGACGACACAGGATATTAAGCTCAACATGTGAGCCGTTTAAGGCAGAAAGATATCCAATCCAGATGAACCTGACATCTGCAAGACTAAGGAATTTGCCAATAATATTGATGTTCATTTGAAACAGCATAAAGGAAATCTCCAAATAAAAATTTTCAAGGAACCACTTTATGGACTAAAAAGGAAAACAATAACATACTTGAGTAATGCAGGAAAAGAAATTTCAATCGATTACACTCATTATATAAGCAACTCAGGTGCACATGTCCCTAGCTTGCTTGCATGGAATGAAGAGAAGCTAAAATTGTTGCAATATAGTTAGCAAATGCTGTAGAACAAATTGAGTTTATAAGTGTTCGCTGAAAGATAAAGGAAAAGATAGAAATCTGTAGCACACCTGCAGCTCTAGTGACCACAACTACATAACATTGAAAATGGGAGCATTTGCACACCAAAAAGGTAAATTGCACCTACAAATTTAAGATAATAATGGAGGAGAACCTCTCTAAAAATATCAGAAATAAATTAAATAATTATATTGATATTAAATTAGATTGATTGATTTATCACATAGAGAGGAATTACACCCTTATTTATTACAAGTGAATAGCTTCTTTGATATGTAAAGTCAGGCGTATATTCCACATCATAGTTGAAAAATCAATCAAATATCAGAAATAAATTGCACCTACAAATTTAAGATAATAATGGAGGAAAACCTCTCTAAAAATATCAGGAATAAATTAAATAATTATATTGATATTAAATTAGATTGATTGATTTATCACATAGAGAGGGATTACACCCTTATTTATTACAAGTGAATAACTTCTTTGATATGTAAAGTCAGGTGTATATTCCACATCATAGTTGAAAAACATGGATTTGGCAATAACTCAACTGACCCAAATTTTTCAAAAGCTTGGGACTCAGCAAAAACTCGGCAATAGCTCATTAATTTTTCTGAACATTAAAAAAATATATTAAGTTCTAAAAATATTCTTCAAAAGCATACATATTATTGAATTTATGGGACATATTGCTGATTCCCTTCATATATAGATCAAAATTAGAGTTGAGAACACATCATAAACCAAAAAACAAATTCAATAATATGAACTTCAAATTAAAATACCATTACACTTTATGGTTAATATGATCTATTGGAAGCGTCTCGAATAAAATAAAAATTTGTGTTGAACTTGAAACAATTAAACCTCATGAGAATCTGATAATAACATCTAAACACAAAGTGCACGACATACAAAATAAAACCTCCTAAGAATCTCATAATATGCTGAGCATGCAAATGTAAAATGCACATCATGGAAATCAACCATATGTATTTTCCCCAAAAATTAATCGACTTTAAAGCTTTGTTTCCTCATTTATTTTATTTTGGGCCCTCATATTAATATATTTTTTGACAAAGCTAACCAGACTACTATCTAGGTAGGGAAATATTTCCATCGAGGACACACAACTCTAGATAAATGCAATGTTCGCATGATCTCACACACTCAACACCCATGATTCCTCTATGCAACAAACACTATAAACTCGTGATTACTAAACACAAACCAGGCACTAGCAATTCCTGTATGCAACACACATAGACCCGTCAAACAAACCCTCACACACATAGTAGACATTGGAAATGAGCAATATGCAAGCCATAAACAAGTCACTAACAAAAAAAGATGTCAAGCCAAAACAATTGCTTTTGTGTAGAAATGTAGGTTTACTCCTTTGAAATATAACACTGCCCAAACCATGTTCATCCCAGTGTGAGGTACTATGAGATGATGCTTGATCCCTTTTTTCTTGAGATAGTCTTCAAACACCTTTGATGTGAATTCATCGCCATTATTTGCTCTGAGTGTGCCAATATGAGATTGTGTTTCCTTTTCAACCATTGTGCAAAACTTTTAATTTTTGCTACAAAATGTAAATCTAGTTCACTCTATTGTAATCATCAATGAACATCATGAAGTAGTTATTGTCACTAGCAAAAGAAACTAGACGTGGACCACACAAATCAGAGTGGATCAACTACAATATCCTTTGAGCTCTGTAATTTGATTTTTGAATGGCTCTCTTTGTTGTTTAGCCAAGATGCATGCTTCACATTCTTCAATTGTTTTGGGGAGACTCAGCAATCCTACAACACCATTCTCTTGCATTGCACAAATATTACCATAATTGGTAATGCCCAAATCTTGCATTGCACAAGGTGAACAATTTTTTTGAAAATGTAGACTTGCCTCTAAGTTGCAACAACTTTCTTTCCTCAAATCCAATCAAAACAATTGTATTATCTGTAATGTCCCCTTCTCATCAATGATCAACTCAGTTGCTCATCAGCCTATTCCGAAGGCTCATAGGCTTGTTGAGGTAAATTTAGGGTTTCCACGCTTGGAGGTTCTGTGGCATTTCTTGGTGTTTACTATTTATAGTAAATACTATTTTTGGCAGTGCTTCAGTTGGTAGTGCTTCAGTATGTTCTTATTCTTGTTGGAGTGGTTGGTATTTTTGGTGCAGCTTTCAAAATGCAGTATTTGTTGGCATTTATCTAATTCAAGGCAATTAATGTTTTATTTTCCAGTTGACCCCTTGGCCTAGTGGAATAACTTTAAATTGTTTTAAAAAGTGGGTCATTGAGGGTACGCCTTCATGAAGGAGTTTAATATTTTTAAATAAAGTTTTTATGTTGCCTTGAAGTGGGATGCCACCCTTGAGGAATTATGAATTTTGGGAAATTTGAAAAGTTTCCTTTGTGTCTTTTGGCGTGCCTTGAAGGAAATTTGATGAGTTTTCTCCTTTTCTATAAAAGTGAAGCTTTGCTCCAGCATTTGGTATCCATTGTTAAATGCTAAAGTTATGCTATCGAATTGATTACTCAATTTGCACTTCGAGGAATGCTAACCTCCTAGTTCTCATCCAATTTCGTGTTTGCAAGATAACACCTAGTTGGTTTCAGGCTGCTTCTCAAATCAGAGTAGCAAACAAAGCTTCAAAGTGGTGAATTTTGATGTCATTTTCAGTTTTCAAGTTGCTGGTTCCTACACAGCTGAAAGTCAATTTTGTTTCCAGCTTTTTGTATGCATTTTATTTTGTTCTGGGCATTTACGAATCTTATTCCTATGGCTAGGGCAACCCTTCTTAGTGAATTGCAGATTTTATTTTGGAGATTTTGATTTATTCTTGCCAAATTGCCCCTCTCAAGGGTCGTACCATCTTGAGAGCATTGGGAATTGTGCCATCAAATTAATGAATGACTTTTGAGGCTGTTTCTTCATCTTGTCATGGGCGCCTATTCTCCAGAGGTTCACTGCACTTCGTTTCACGCCATTTGGAGGTATTTTGGTGAAATTATGAGCATTTAATTGATTCTTACAGTTGCTGGTTATTCATTTCCAGAATTGCAGATTTACATCAGACTTGTTTCAGTTTGAATTTTCAGTCCTTTCTTCATCAATAATTGTTAATATTTGTCATGGAATCATTCAGTATATTGGTGCTTTGAAATCATTGTAATATTCATGTAATTTGCAGCTCTCTTCCTATATTGTAAGACTGTAAACAGTAGTACTGTTTTAGTCCTTTATTGCTGCAATTATTTCTTATTTCTCACATTAAGTACCCCTGGATGGTTTACCGCCAGTGTGGAGAATAAGCTTGTATCTCTCATTGTACCCACTGAAAAAGCGGAGAATTCTCACTCCTTAGTGGATGCCCACCGCAGTGGATGAATTAGATAGTTTGAATCTTTATGGCTGGTTATCCGCCTAAGTTTACTTTCAATTTGTAATAAGTACTCCGCCATATGTAAGCACCTCGCCCTCAATGGGATCTTGAGTGCACATTCTTGGCTTTGAGTTTTATCTTCAGTTTCCAGTTGCATTCTATTTTTGTATCAAGTTTAGATCCTAGGGATCCTCTGACCATATGCCCGCCCCTCTTCCTTAAGTGGTTTTAGGGCGCATTCTTGGTTAGAGTTGCTTTGATAGTGTTTTGGTTTTGGCGCTAACGCTAATCAAGTTGGCCAAGTGTTGGTGATTGCGTAAAACTGTAGCAAAAAGATTGGTTAGCATATTGCATTATCACATTTTCTTTTGATTATAGCCTTGCAACTATCCAACAAAATGGAGTGGCCTTGTTGTCGAATGAGCACTAGGGACAAGACGTTTCATTTTAGATGAGGAAGGTATAGGGCATTGTGGAGAATGAAATTTAGCAGTCAACGTGACTTGAGTCAAATTGTCCCTTTTCGTTCAAATTGTAATTTTATCCTTATTACAAAAACTATAACTACCAAGGTGTTGGCGTAACAACTAACACCTCTGGAGTAAGAGTTGCTACGAACAGCCTATGTACACTACGCAATGAGTGCTCTTCAAATTAGGAGGGGAAGCTCCCTCGTTGTGCTTTACAAAAATACCTGCAAAGGAAATAAACTAAACTAATTCCTGTCTTTTTGTTTCAGCTGTAGAGGTACAAGGCTTTCTTGAAAACTAATACGTTGCAGCTGAGTTTTCTCTGGTTTCGCAGATTCACTAACTACAACTAAATAACTTAAATTCTATCCAGTTCCCTCAAGAAAACAGAGCATGAGAAAACGGAGCAAGGTTATGACTATCAGACGATAAACGTGTTTAGATTCTCTACTTGAAGGCAAGGTGGCGCAACTATCATCTCAATCTGAACAAGTTTATTGGCACAAAACAGATTTAAGAATTTACCATGATAATCTTATGAAACCCTATGTGGCATAACACTTGATTATAATAGTAAAGACTCGCAAAACAGATTTATCATCACAATCTTATGAAACCCTATGTGGCATAACGCTTGATCAATAATGACAAAAGATTCACAAGACAGATTTATCTAAACTATGGAAAGAATCCACTATCACAATTGCATGAAACCCTATGTGGCATAACAATTAACTGTAATAGCAAAGACGCATGAACAAATACCAAAAGAGCAATATTGAGGGCAAGGTAGGCGCAGCATATATTTCTCTCTCAAGCAAAAGTTATTTACAAATGAGCAAAAGCTCTTATTTATATACATCAAGATGTAGGTAACCCTAAAATCACCTTGAGTTCACTACAGTTCTTGCACTGCATGCAAGTTATGCGCCTAAACCCTAATGAAGTAAACTATACAGTTAACTGGAAAGCTACCATTAGTTAACTGGTACAAATAACCTAAATGGACCATGTGCAAGCATGCACGTCCTTATTTAAAGCAAAGTTAACTGGACTACCTTGATTAACTGGAAACCCTAACCCTAACTCGTGTTGATAATTCCAAGGATGAGATAAGCATGTGTTAAGTCAGAAGGTAAGCGGAAGTCAAGTTAACCTGCTCAGACTCAACCCTTGAAATTAACTGCAGGTTCAACTGGCAGATCACTCCATGTCAACTCGGTCTAACACTTCACCAAGAACTCATCGATCTCTCTGTCATCTGGCACTTTGACGCTGTTCAAAACAACAGTCTGTTTCTTTAGTTCTCTGCCACTTTCTGTGATTGTGTGCATGCCATCTTTACATTCCTCAGTCGCTTTTCTGAAACTGGCTGCAATTACTGAAATATTCTCTAACCTAGGCGCCATAGGTTCACCTTCAAGGCTATCACGAATCAGCTTCTCGAACTCTGCTTGAACTTTATCCAACTCAACATACGTGCCATCTTCCAGAAGATAATGACACGGAATCTGAACAACGAAGCCACTGACCAGTGCAAGTACTCCAATCACATCATCCTTGAGTGAAAACAATTTGGTAGAGATCTTCTCACATATTTATGTTCTGAGAAGGTGCTGCTCTCTCCAAATAAAAACTTTGTCTTGGTCCTCAACAATCTCCAAGGCATCATATGCAACTGATAACTGAGATACCAGAACACGATCATTTGCCAAGTTCTCTGCAACTGCAATCTCAAGCGACTGAACACCCTGACGGAGTTTATGCGCATCACTTCTCAACTGATACAGATCTGCAAGAAGAGTTTTACCAGCAGCAACTAAATTATCAATCCAGTTGTCTAAAAGTCTGCCATGACTAACCAACTGATCCAATTTTTGTTGTTCTGCAGGTGTATGCTGAGGAAGAACAGGTGCTCTACTCGAATTCCCATGAACAAGATCAGAAATGTATCGACGAAGTTGACCAATTTCAGCTTTAAGTAATGCCTTATCTTCTCCATCTTTGGTGATACGCTCTTCAAGATTATTGGTAACAATCTTAAGAAGAGATACATCTGTCTCTCGTGTAGTCCTGCCAAGATTAGCCTTAGTGAATGTAAAGTCACCAACTTCGACTTCATCTAAGCTTTTACCCTCTGGAGGAACTGCAACTTCAATAACAATCTCGGATTCAGGAGTCTTCTCAATGTGCACCTGTTTCTTTATCTTCTTGTTTGACCTTCTCTGATAAGGTTCACCGAACTCAGATAAATCAAGGTTGTATGATGGTTCACGCCTCTGTCTCCCTAAAGACTTCTCGAGCCAACAAGACTGAACAATATTCTCAATTCGCGGAGAGACTGTCCCTGATGTATCAACCTGTGGTGGTTCAGGTGTCTCCGATCCAGCCTGAATTGGTGTCTCGGGCTCAGAATCTATGTCAATGGGCTGCACGTGAGGCGAACTAGGAGGTGAAACGTGAGGCTCAGCCTGAATGACTGTCTCTACTGGAACCTCAGGAACATGTTCAATTTGTTTCTGCTTCCTTTACCAGTAGCCCTTTTCCCCGTGTTTCCACTAAGTCTAACCCCTTCAGGAGGTATAATAATGGCCTTGACTCTAGGTCTTGCTCTAGAAGTAGAAGGCAACGAAGAGAAACCCTTTGGCGGCTCTGCTACAGGAACTGACTTCCGTGTCCGTTTGCTCTCCAAGAATAACTTGCTAGTCTTGATAACTGATCTGGAAACCTCTTCAATAGAAGTATTCTCCTTGGCATACCAATCAGGTGAGCGAAGTGGCTGCCGAGCAACTTGATCCTTAACATAAGAATTGAGAAGAACTTCTCCATCATCATCGGATAGACCATCAACATCTTCTGATAGGTAATCAGAGAGCTGACCAATAGTGAGTCTACAGTAGTGACGACGACGGACCTCGAATTCATCTTCACAATTTGCCCAGAAATCTTCAAGTGCTGGCGCATGTGCAATCCCTCGCTCTAACCGATTTGCATAATGTCCAAGAGGATCATAGGAACGCCTCTCAGTATAAGGCTTGAGTTTGAACCTTTCAATCTCAGTAGACATATGCCTGGCATCTGTTGCAGCATCACATGTGAAAATTCCCAATGTGAATGGAAAATTAGCTGCAGTCTTATGACGACTACGAAGAAAGAAATGAACGTGCTGCATCTGTCTGAGGAACTCCATAAAAATGAGCTTATCTGAAGGGTATCTTGGTAACATCAGGGGCTCTCCAACATATCCATAAACACGAAGGTATGTGAAAGTAGGAAACTGGATAAACCAATCCGCCCAAGTTTCCATCGCTGATTTGGCCTCGGCGGAAATACGAATGTGCATCTCATCATCAAGATCTCTTACTGTTCTCATGGAAAAGTGATCATTCACTGCTTGGAAGTCCTGCTCGGATTGAGAAAACTCCAACTGAGGATAATACTCATGAACACGCTGAACACTGAAAGTGCCATTGGTTTTAAGAAACCTGTAGCTACCTTGAAATGCAACCAAGTAGACCAAATAGGATATCATATGAAACTCGTGATACTTGAGAAAGTTAGTAATTTGCTGATGTAAACAATCACTAATCAACATAGCCCAATCAAAACGCTCTGTACCATCAAGAATTCTGGTAATCAAGTAAAACATCCATGAACGGAAAGTGCTAGCATCTGATTGACCAGTAACTCGGTTAAGTAAAGTTATCAAAACAGCAACTTCCTCTTTGAATTCTCCACGACCAACCTTCTTAGGCAAATTAGTCTTCTGCACTGTTAACCATTTCTGAGCAACTTTTCTCTGTGAACGTTGTTGATCAGCATTCCATATCTTCTCACAAGCCTCAAGAACCACAGTGAAGTTATCTGAACGAGGAGGAATAGCAAAACATTTCTCTATGTCCTTCGGATTGAGACTGCAAACAACCCTTCCATCTACTGATCTGATCTGTCGTGAAGACGAGTCATAATGCTTGATGCAAGCAAGTACAAACTCAAGATCGAAGATAGAAACAGGAATGGATGCCGCTGCCAGCAACCCAGAACGCTCAAGATTCTTCATCGAATTGCTGCTAACATTCTCCAAACTGCTCAAATTGACCACTGGATAAACATGATTCAGGTCTGTATCTGACGTTTTGATGAAATTATGTGTAAGGGCTGATTTCACCTTGTAATCAATAAGGTTGAACTGCATTTTGAAAATGATGACTTTTGACTGTAAAGTCGAATATATTTGGAGAACTTTCTGAAAACCTCTGGACAAAGCTAAAAATAGCCTCTGACAGAAGAAATTTTCGAAGTTTTTCTGGAACATGGGTTTTGTGCACAACTGAATTCTGAACAAACCCAGATAGCTAGATTCTTGAAAAAATGTGATTTAAGCCCACATGCAAAGAGATTCTCGGAAAAAGGCACAGAGCTTCAGAATGAAGGCAAGGGGCGATTTTCTCGAAAAAATCTAAGACGTGGGTCTTGCTGCAAATGCTGAAATGTGCGAACCCTGATGATCAGATTCTGAATGTGTATTGAATTTCTTTGACATGCGAAGAAAGTACCTAAGGTGAGAAATAGAAGAAATAAGACAGAAGATAGAAAGTTTTGCTTGTTTGCTTCTGAAAAATCTGCAAATCTCTTCTCTGGAATTTGATAAAACCTGCATGCAAATTGAAAATAAAGTCTAGAATCGCCTTCCTCTGAACAATCTGAACTCGTTGCTTCGAAGAACGCTGAAAACGGACACCTGAATCACCTTAAGCTTGCTGGTCGCTCAAAAAGAATAAGAGCTTCAGAGCAAAAGATGATGAAATAATGGACGCCATGCTTGAAATATATAGATTTTCATCATAGAAAATTCGCACTAAGCAAAGAATGCTTGAAAAGTGCGCTTGGCTTCTAATTGGACCCCATTTTAGTTAACTAAAACTCGAACAAGCTAAATAAATGGCCATGCATTAGGGTTACCCTTTCAAATCTTCAGTTCAACTTAACCATGCGATTTTGTCTTCAGTTAACAATCTTATCAAGTTCGCCATCTTCAAACTTGCTTTATGATTCATCAAATTTAACCTAAGGCAACCCTTTTGATAACTTCAGTTAGCAATCTTGAATGAGATGAGGAATTCGCCATCTTCATGCAATAAATATGTTCTAAAAATAGCGACCCTTTTGGAACTTCAGTTGGCCTTCAAGAATGCACCAACTTCACATGCTTTAATCAATAAAATCTAAATATAGCAACCCTTTTGGAACTAAAGTTGCCATTCCTTGAAAAGTGCGTATCTTCACAAAATATGCTTCATTATTCAAACCTAAATATGGCGACCCTTTTCATGACTGAAGTTAACAACTTCATGCGCCATACTTCACAAATCTAATGCCTCGTGCTTCACAAATTAATGCTTCATCAAAATATGGCGTCCCTTTTTGAACTTCAGTTGACACTTAATGAAACGCCATCTTCACTAAAAACTTCACAATTTTGACCAAATTCGCCATGCATGTGGACTTTAGTTAACCTTCAGTGATAATCTTCAGTTAACTGAACATGCAATCAAGTTAACTCGACATGCAAACTGAAAGATCACTCCACATGTCAATATATGAACTGAAGATGACAACCCAGAAATCGTTTAGTCTAACTGCAGTCAGAACTCCAGTTAAGGCGTCCATTCAACTCACTTTCGAAAATTCAACTTTGACCTCTTAAGGCGAATTCCAGACTTAGCCAAATTTCATGAAAATTTAGGTTAAAACTTCTGCCGGGACCTCTGTTCATCCTCTGACACTGGTTGACTGACTTCTCCGATTAGCTGGCTGACAGGTGCATTGCAAAGCTTAGTAAAAACTGATCAAAAGATATCTTGAGACTATACGTCATAAAACTGTCATCTAAAGGCTCAAAAATCCAAGCGCCTTTTCCAAAAGCTGCGCTTTTTACCAGACTTAGTCAAATTTTGACTTCTGCATTTCGTACAAAGGGAAAAATAAATCCTTCATAACTTTCATTTTCTTAACTTTCAGGACTGGAACTTAGGTTCACTGTGTAGCTGACATCATTCTGCACAACAGCTGCAAAGGCACATTTCCCAAGAAAACAACATCTGAGGGGTGAAAAACTAGGGCGCCTTTTTGAAAAGCTGCTCTTTTCATCCCAGACTTAGCCATTTCAGGAACTGGCTAGAATATCACAAAAACCTTGACTGCAAGCTGCTGAGGCATCTCACGAACTGACAGAGACAGGCAACGGAAAGCTGAGCATAATACGGACACATTGAATATCTGGTATCATCAGAAAGAAAGCATTAAAGGCTTGAAAAGCTTAGGCGCCTTTCCCAAAATGTGCTCTTTTGCTTTTTCCTCTGATATTTTGACTAAGATTTGACCCTACGTTTGACCTCAGGTTCAGGCACTTCAGCAACTCAGATTCACCCGCTGACGGATGCGTCGCGAAGCTCGAACAAGAAGTGAGATAAACATCTTGGGTGGCATTTAGCCAAAAACCTTCATTTGGCACCTCAAAAAGATGGGCGCCATTCCCAAAAGCTGTGCTTTTTACCAGTGTTAGCCAATTCTCGCCTTCGCCTCGTTTTGCGCTGTATCTTTCACAACTTGCTCGAAACAGGTCCGTTTGACAAGCTTGATAGCTTACTGCGAAGCTGACGTGATGCCGGACGAATGTCTGCTGGAGGTGACAAACCCTAAAAACAGGATCTGGACCCCTAAAAGATAGGGCGCCCATTTAAGAAAGTGCTCCCTTCTCCAGAGATAGAAAATTTTGATGATTCCCGTTCAGATTTTCACTTTTCTTAAATCTTTTCAGCAACAGACTAACATGACACTGACACCAACTCCATATCTGAAAACCCCAAAAACGACCATTTGACAACACTTTAACAAGATCAAGACTCAATTAAGCAAAATGCCTTAGTGAAGCAAAAATTTTGGTTTTGGGTACAACACAAGGCATTCGATAACTACAAGGGAGTGAAAGCATCCTTAAACAAGAGTTACAAACGCTTTATCCAAAAAGGATAAGACCAACAACTAATAAAGCAAAAGGACAAAAACTTAACTAAAAGAATAAAGAATATTCTCAAAGTCTATCCAAAGGACTAATTGACCATTATATACTAAATATTACAATAATACTTTAATACCCTCCCTTAATGGTCAATCTAATAATTACACCAAGCTTATCCCGAAATTTGAAAAATTTGTCAAGACCACAATTGTCACAGGGTTGAAGTGAACAGTGCGTTCAAGGGGCACCGGACCAGAGTCCGAGTGCGGTGCAACAGGGTTGTACCCTTGGTATTGCAAGTTATGCGCGGTGCGTGCGTCAATGTGTGAGCTAAGGCAAGTCGCAATGGTGATGCGAGTTGGACACAAGGAGTCTATTGGACACAGAGTCTAGGACTCGTCCCAGGTCATACCGAGTTGAGGAGCCATACGACGAACCGTTGGGCATTAGCTAAGCCATGAGGCGCGATCCAAGTCCGTAGTCAAGTTAAGTTGGCCGAGTTGCATTGGAAGCTAGGTGCTTGGTGTTAGTGTTGCAAGAAGTGTTGAGGCGAGTTGGAACAGCATGGTTCTAGCGAGAAGGCCGAGTTACACATGGTAGCGTGGGCAGATGGCAGCATGGAGCATAAAGGAGTGCCGAGTCATGCCAAGTCATGGCGAGTTAACGTAGGTTGTGCTAAAGTGGTGCAACTCTACAAGGTGAGTTGGACTCATCCAAGAGTTAGTCAAACTAACGAAAGAGTCTGCATTGCAAAGTGAAAGACCCTATGGGCTATGAAGTGGTACAGGACAGAAAAGCAGAAATGGGGGTATCCACCCAAAGTCTGGTGTCATCCTACCGCCTGGTGGGATTTGTACTAATAGCTTATATAGGGAGGTATGGTCGTTCGAAAGAAGGAGCACCATAGGGATGCAGTCAAGTTGCACCGAGAGTTCACGGCAGGATACCAAATGGAAAGGGTATCTCGTGCTCTTCCTTCCAGGAGCGAAACAAAAGTAGCTCCCGCCTCGAGTCAAGCAAGTGGCTCAGGTGTCCATTATGGTTATTAGGGACGAGGAAAGATCTCGTTCTGCCCTAGCCATGATGGGAGAGGTTGTGTGGTAAACTCAAAGTCTCGAACCCCGTGAAAGCCAGTAACAGGGCCAGCATGAGATAGCTCTAAGGTGTGCTACTGAAGGGAGCTAGATGTTGGAACTCATCCCAAGTGATGAGGCAAAGCGAGATGCAAGGTTGGGTGAGCTACATATCCGAGTCGGCAGCAGTTAGTCTGGGATGGCCAAGATTCCAGCAGTGTCGAGTAAGTCTGGAACTTATGTTGGGGTTTCAGGAAGGCAATCTCATATGAGTTTGGGACACAAGAGCGAAGGCTAGTTCTCAGCATTGGGCGTGCAAAGTCGAGGAGCCGCACGATGTGAAGGTGCGCTCCCCGCAAGAAGAGCTGGGCCATGTTGTGCAAGATACACATGGGCACCACGAGTGTTATCGAGTGTCGGTGTAAGCTTGGGGAAGATCCCAATCCTCCATAGTAGGATCAAGTGGGGAACTCAAGGACCGGATTCATCTGTATGGTGTACAGTTGGAGCAAGGATGGATGCCAATAAGGTTGTTGGTTACCCAAGAATGGGACAGCAAGGAAGAGATTCAGAAGATCCGGATTGGTATCATTGGTGCAAGATCTCATAAGGGTTGCATGGTGCAACGAGATGCTATTTGAAAGGTGGAACCAAGCCAGACTTGGGAAGCAGCTGAGTAGGTATCACGAGATCAAAGGTGCGCAATCCTTGAAGTCATTGGATTGAGTGAGTCAGGGATCTCGAGCTCAATGCAGTAAGGGGGAAGTCAAGTCCTCAAAGAGCTAAAAGGGACTCATTGTGAGTTTGACGTTGGATCCAAGAGCGCTCAGGGAGCCAGTCTATGTGAAGAGCGAACTCAGAGTTCAAGGTGGACGATTTTAGTAATCAATTGTCTTATGGGGCACACAAAGGATGAAGAGCTTGGTGGAATCACCAAGTCTACATAGGATGCAACAGCCATTCAGGAAAGTGAACAAAGTTAGACATGGTCGGACCATGCAAGCCGAAGAGCTCGTAGCAGCTCGCAGGTGCATAATTCCGTGATGCACTTGTAGAAGTCGAGTGCCTTCAGGATGGAGGACTCGCAAGCAAAAAGGCATAATCTGAGAACTTGAAAGGGCTTGTCCGCATGGGAGTCAGGAGTATAGTTGAGCAGTGCCGCACAAGGATGACTTCTCAAAGAGAAAAGCGGCATTCGATCCGTGCTCTAGTCTAGCCGTGTGACACAAATACTTGGTAAGAATGTTTGTAGTTTGATCCTCAAAAGGACAAACTGTAACATCACTGATCCATCTTCTACAAGTTACCCGATGAAATGACAATGGAGCTCCACAGTTTGATATGTTCGTGGAAGACTGGATTCTTGGCAAGTTTTAGCACCCCTTGATTGTCACAAAACAAGGGTGAAGACCCTGCTTGAGCATCAACATTCTTTTGAGCCATACTACCTCACATACTACTTTTACTATTCCTTAATACTTTGCTTCTATTGAGGAAAGACCTATTGTGTGTTGTTTCTTGCTGGTCCATGTGATTGCACATATGCCAAGGTTGAAACATCTCCAGAAATGGAGATTTTGTCATCAATTGAACCTGCCCAATCTGAATTTGTGAACCCAACCAGCCTAGGATCTTTGCTTCTGCTATACAAAATGCCAAAGTCAAGTGTCCCTTTCACATATCTCAACACCCTCTTATTGCAGCCCAATGTTACGCATTTAGGGTTGTCATGAATTTGGAGATGAAACTCACAACACAGCTCGAATCAGGTCTAGTGGTTGTAAGATATATAAGGATTCCCACTAGTTTCCTAAATACTAACTCATTTATTATCTTTGAGTTTATTTTGGCTTAAAGCTTCAACCCTTTCTCCATATGTGTAGAGATTTTGCAATCTGTTGTTTTGAACTTGTAAAGCAAACTCTTGGCATATTTGGATAGATATAAAAATACCACCACCTTTTTTCCAAACTTCTACACCTAGGCAATAATGTAGGAGGCCTAGATCAATCATGTCAAAAGTTGTACTTAAATTAAATTTGATTTGTTCAATCAAATGTGCCTCACTACCTGTAATAATGATATGATCTACATAAATGACCAATAGAATGATCTCATTGTCTACACTTTTGACATAGAAATTTGGATCTAAAGGACTCTGTAAAATCCCCCTTACAATTTTTTTTCAATTTTTTCCATAAACACTTCACCCATTAGCGTTAGCATAACCAAATAAACCAACTGAAAGGAACCCTTTCACTTTCTGATCACCCAGATCCCAGTGTGGGCAAGGTGAGAGCATACAGTAGAAAGCGAATCATTAGCTTGTAAAACTGAATCTATTGCAAAGTACAATTGAAAGGACGGCTCAGCTGATCAGAAGATGATGCAAATGCAACTCGACCACTTATTCAGTGGGAGTATATTGATGGCTCAGCCGATTAGCATGATGATGAATTACAAAGTACTGAAAAGTAAAGTATGGGCGGCTTGTCGACCCCTTCCGCTTGTTCAACGGGCAGTACAGAAAAGTAAATGCTAAAAATAATAGACGGCCAGGCCTGTCCCTTCACTAAAAGTGGGAATTACAAAATAAAGTGCAGAAATATAGAGTGACTGAATCAGTACTACTGATTTCAGCCTTACAATGAGAAGCAATTTGCAAGTTACAAAGAGTATTAGCTATCCAATCCACTCCAAAATGATATTAGATGATCTCCAAAGCTACACAACCTATTCTTCTGAAAGTAGCAAGCCAAAACTGAACTTCTAACAATCTGATATAAAAAAAAGCTTACAGAAAACTCAAACCAACAAGCATGAATCACACCAAAATGCTCACAACTCATCCAATACTCTTCCGATTGACATGAAATTGAGTGCAAATGAAGCATAGGAGGTAGGCGCCCAAGTCTAGAACATGAAACAATAGCAAACACCTTCCAATATTTTATGCACACATTCCAAGGCACTTGCAGGCAAGGTACGATCTCCAAGGAGGGGCGACCAGCAAGATAAATTCAAGGGCTCCACCAAAAAATCTGTAACTTTGCAAGATGAGTCGCCCAAAGTAGACTAATTCGTAGAGCCAACACCTAGAACCAGCAAAAAATCATCAAGTGAGCAACAAGCCAAAACGTGCTTCTGCAAGCACCAAACCAGCAACACAGAAAACTGAAAAAACACACCAAAACTTCAAAAAACATCAAAAGTAAACATCTCCATTATGCTCAATCTATTCTTCAATGTAAAGAACAATCCAAAGCTTAGCTAGGTGCTATCTTGCAAGCACGAAACTAAGTTTTGCTAGGAGGTATGCTTTCCTCAAAGCGAGTGAGTAGCAATTTCAACAGCACTTGTTATAATTTTCAATGGATACCCAACAATGAAGCCCAGCACTCTCATTTATAACTTCTCCGCAAATTCAAAATGCCTTTCCCTCCAATTAGGGCGCCCAAACTGAAATCCAAATTCACCCTTTCTTAATTTTCATTTGAGTTTCATTAGCCTCCTTTACAAGGTCGTCCAAGGCATTAGAGAAAATGATACTTTATCAAAAGCAAATATAACATAAGATAGGCATCCAAATTGATTAAGTGAAAAACCTTATAAAAATTGCTTTTAATAAAATCAACTTATCTCTCCAAGCTAGGCGTCCACCACCTTAGCCAAATATTTCACTTTAAATATTAATTCAACCAAAATATCAATTTTACCAAAGTGAGCTCCAAGAGTGCGGAAGACCAAACTGCTCAAACTGACTTGCCAGAAATAGCCTCTGAACTGGACTGTTGAAACCCTAGCTAAAATAGCACTACTAAAAATAGTACTTATTATAAATAACATACTACTAAAAATAGTGTTTTTAACCACATTTTGAGCAGTCGTCGCAACTTACTAAAAATAGCAAGTCTGGAAAAGTTACATGTTTCAATTGCATGTCATACCACTGAGAAGCTCTCTGAAAACCCAGAAGGAATCGAGAATCCAAACTGCAAAACTCCAACATGCAAGCCTCCAAAACTACTAAAGTATCCTCCTAGAAAATAGGAAACCCTAATTTTTGCTTCCGACTAGCTTACGGGCCTTCAGGATAGGCTAACGGCCAACTGCACTGATCACTGCTGAGAAGGGGACATTACAGACTCCACTAGAATCCCTATTCAACCAAATATCTATCAATCTTGATGTACCATGCAATAGGTGCCCACTTCAAACCATATAAGGCTTTCTTAAGTTTGCATACCTGATGCTCCTTTCCTGTAACCTGAAAACCCTAAGACTAAGACATGTACACTTCTTCCTCTAAGTCACCATTGAGGAAGGCAATTTTTACATCCATTTGATGGACTTTCCAACCATTCTATGTTGCCATGGCTAGAGCTAAATGGATGGTGCTCATCTTTGTTGTAGGAGCAAAGGTCTCCTCATAGTCAATGCCTTCTCTTTGTGAGAACCTTTTGCGACCAACCTTGCTTTGTACTTGTCAAGTGTACAATCAGCTTTGTACTTGACTTTGTACACCCATTTGTAGCCAATGGGTTTCTTCATCAGTGGAATATTTGGAAGATCTCAAGTCTTATTTTGTATAAGACTCTTATGTTCAATTTCCATGGCCTTTTCCCATTCAAGTTTCCCTTTTGCCTCTACAAATTCCTAGGGCTCATAAACTCCCTTAAGATTAGCCATAAGAGCAAAGTTAGTTGTGTTTTTGCTCGTCTCTCGATGATCTGCCTTCGATCATTTCATCATCGCGAAAAATCTCTAATGGTACTTTCCCACCACTTTGGCATCTTCTTAGAAGTCTCTTATGCCAAAACGATATTGTCATGATGACTTGGACTTTCTGCTTCAATGTCACATGGATGCTAATCCAAGTTATCATTGAGAAATTCTAGAAATTCCAGTACTGTTATCTTCCTTGGAGACCCCTCATGCTCAAAATCCCCCCCACTTCAGGTGAAGCTTCATGAAGCTTAATACATGAATCCTTAGCCACAATAGGTTGTTCTTTAGTAATTTTGAACTCTAGAGAGAGTTGAAAGGGCCCAATTTCTTCATCAATTACAACATCTCTATTGAAAGTCAAGCGATCAGTGTCTACATCAATCAGCCAGTAGGCTTTATGATTGTCATTGTACCCTAATATGCATTAATTTGTTACTCTTAGGGTCTAACTTAGTTCCCATTTCATCTAGAATCCAAGCATATGCTAGAGAACCAAAGATCTTAAGATGACTCACTTTGGGTTTCCTCCCAAACCATGCTTCCTCTAGGGCTTTCTCCTTCACTACATATGTCAAAGACCTGTTGAGTAGATAAACCGCAATGTAAATTGCCTCAGCCCAAAACTTCTTTGAAACACTCTTGTTCTCCATCATTCATCCACAAACACCCTATATCTATTGTTGGATATCAAGTAAATCTTCTACAAATTCTCTCGAGCTAACTAAGAGAGGTTAGATAAGTTGAGATGCCCATACCGCTGATGCCATAGTGTATTGATATCATATGCACCCTTGGTTGCCAATGCATGCTCTTGAACCTGTCTAGTATCAACAAGTCGATATAAACCATGATCTTTGATACCAATAGCAATTGTTTTCTTGGATTCCTTGTCAACTACATAGAATTTGTGTTTGCTAAACATGACATCCAAATTGGGATAATGGCACATAATTTGACTCATAGAGAGCAAATTGAGCTCCATTCCTAGGACATAGTACACATTGAGAAAAATGAGATTTTTCCCACTAGAATATATCTATCATTTCCTCTGCCAACAACTATGTACTCACCACCACTGAAGATCACTAAATTCGAGCAAGTCATGTACTTCGTGAGCCAATCTTTCCTGTGGGTGAAATGTCAAGATGCTCCAGAATCAATGTACCACGCAAAAGACTTTGACTAATTTGTTGGTCATTTGGCCATGAAAGCATAGAAGACTAACTCCTCAAAATGTTCTACAACATGAGATTTTGATGGAGGCCCTCCGAAGTTGGATTTCTTTTCAGCCAACCTCCTTCTACAATGATTCTTCATATGACCAAGTTTACCACAATAGTGACATGTCATATTTTTCAAATTCTTCAAAGTGTCTTCATTATTCCCTTGACATTTCTTTTATGGCCTTTTTCCTTTGCCTTTGTCCTTGGTTGCAAATGCCTATTCCACACTTTGTGTATCACTGTTGTGTCCAAACTGTTTCTTCCATCTATCTTGTTGCAAGAGCTTATAGCATAGCTACTCGAACTTCAAGTCAACATTGGTAGATGTGATAAGCCTATGGTAAGCTTTGGAGTGTAATGACCACCATCTCTTCTTCCATCTTTTGACCCATGGAAGACAACTGGTCTTTGATGTCCTTAATTTTTAGCAAATGTTTCTGCAAAGATTTCATCTCATTCATCATAATCAAAAAAAGCATATTTTTAAGTAAAAAGGCCCTGCCTTTATCAAACATGTCGTGTAGATCTCACAAGTGCTTCCAAATTTCCACAGAGGATGCGCCTTTCTGAATCTCCGGAAGCATTTCACATGTCACTGATAATTTTATCAACATAACAACTTCTCTATCACCTGTCAAACTCGTCTTGGTCTTTACCCACAACTACTAGTTGAGTGTCAATACCAGTGTTACAAGACTTGCCAAAACTCGCCGAGTCTGGGCGAGTTGCGAGGCGAGGGACCCTAAATGAGTCCCAAAGACTTGACTGCCAAGTACTTGCCAGACTCGCCGACTCTCGTGCCCCAAACTTGGCCATTTTAATTAAATTTTTAATAAAAAATTGCAATCTTTCATTTACAATTTTTTTAATTAAAGGGTGTGTGCCATGCAGGTTTGTGTGGTTTTGAAGGTCTTCATTTGGGCTTGGTGGCGGGGGCTCCGCCCCTCGACCCTACCCTATATCGTGACAGGGAGCGCGCCCAGGGCACTGCCCCAGGACCCCGCAAGGGGTGCTACCCCCAGAGCCCCGCAAGGGGCGCTACCCCTTGACCCCGCTCCCTCGACCCCGTTGGGGCGTTTCCCCCAAACCCGCATCAAACTATAGGTCTAAGCATGTTATAGGCCAATGATGACTCATGATCATAAAACCTACAAAATACATATCCCTTGTTGCAAATCTCTGCATCTTTCACAGTCAGAGCCATAATCAAGGATTATCTTGTTTCATACATTAGACAACAAAACATGCAATCTTGAAGGCTTCAATAAAATTTTAATAATAAATTCCTCACTTGAATATACACACCAATCATTGAGACGCAAGCAAATATCATGGCTACATCATCATCTAGGACCTATCTTAGACACTAGCGCAAGACTTGTCGTGATATAGGGATGAGTAATGCAAGCTCTTCTGAGCCATAGACTTATTTTTTTAGTTTTGATTTTTTTTTTTATGCCATGGATTTCATATTCCATGAGTTTTGTATACATTTGACAACATTTATATATCTGAATGTGTTATTTCCTTTAGCTAAAATTTGTGTTTATACTTATGTGATTGATGTATGTTTGTGTATGGGATCATAGTAATTTCTATTTGATGATGTTATTGTGTCTTTAAGGTTTATTTATTAAAGGGTGCATGAAACAAGTTTTAAATCCTTAAAAATCTTTGAATTTCTTGGGTTTTTTTATTTGTTGAGTCTTTGTCGAGTCTGTGTCGAGTCTAGGCTACAAGTCCAAGTCCGAGTCAAAAATTGGCTTGTCGAGTCCGAGTCTTGTAACACTGGTCAATACTGACAACAAGCGTATTGAGGCAATGGGCATGTTGTAGTGACCCCTAGGGTTTTACATTCTACCCTAGGTCCCTAACCAATTAAAAAGAGTTGTTTATAAGCCAAGTCTTTACACCACTACCATTCAGTGAGATAATAGTGAGAATGTTGCTTCATAATTATCAATTAATCCAAATTGAAATTTAAACACAAAGAATACATAGCTGATAACAAATTTAGATACTAATTAATTCGGATCTGAGTTAACAACAAGATTTTGGACCTAGCATGTAACTCATGATAGTTTTTTGTTTCTTTGGAAGAGATTACATATGCCTAATCTTGACCAGTACTAACTTGGTCCGACAAACACCTTTTGAAATACTTGATATCGTGATCTTATCTAAAATTATGTATATTTCCCTCTATGGCCATTGTAGATGTCCAGATTTGATGAATATCCTCCAGAACCTCTGCACGCAAATAATTTTAGCTGAACGTTCAAGTTTGGTAGACTATAAACAATCCTCACATTGCAGATGTGGGGCATGACGCACTGTTGTTTTAGGGTCTGGCGGGTATGAAAGATACCAAACACTAATTTCACACCGCAACCACAAATGTAGATACAGGTCAATACACACTCAGATTTGAATTAAATGTCAATCATAGTGTAGAGGAGGGGGACCGACCACTCAACGACTCCAGGTCACAGAGAGCCAAAGGTTGAAGGATGCCCTAATCTACCTCAACCACACAGGTGTTTAGGGAATTGGAAGATAGAGAATGAAGAGAACTCTTAGTACTTTTGTCACTCTACTAACCCAAGAGTTAGGTTTGGACTAAGCGAGCAGGCTTCTGGAATTCGAACTGTACCTTAGACAGCTTTCTACCAAAGGACAGCAGCGCAAAACAGGGACAACAACACGGCACGCTGGCGTCTCACAGGTGCGCAGTGGAAAAGTCCAGTCGAAAGTGCTAGGAACCTACTAACAGCTTAGCTACTGGAGTTTTAAGTGATGGTAAAAGTGAGAAATAACATAATGACTAAAATAATAAGGACGCTTTAAGAAATGACAAGGACAAGAAATGTAAGGATTCAACTCATGAAAGGTCTAGTTCTCCCGCAAGCTCCACACGAACAAGTACCTACACACAACAAAGCAGGGAAAAATGTTGTTGTTTCGACGTTTGTCGCAGTCAAACCCCTATTTTGGTGTTCCCACCTCCACGAATGCCAGATAGATAGAGGAATAGAAATGTGATAAAGAAAGTATGCTAGAAAGGAAAAGAATACTGAATACTAAAAGAAGCACTATGCTACTCAAATCCAACAACAATGCAATGGTAAGCAAAACAATACCACCCTCGACCAAAGGCACTCAAGGCCAATGAGAGAGGAATGCAAGTCTACAACCGTGGCAAAGTCAATGTGGTCACAGCAACACCGAAGGAAGTCTCGCAAGACACCAAGTTGCAGCTTTTGTGATAGATGTCAAGAATGTTGTGATGTTGGAATAGTGAAGCCAATAATGCAACAAGTAGCTCACGAGTTGTAAGAATTTGCTCAAGAATTGTGTAGAATGTGAAGAAGCATGTAGAGGAATGGATGAGAATCAAAGATAGCCATTTGATGATGGTTTAGGAGGGAAAAAGTCGTTCAAAGGTCAGCTGAAGGGCACAAGGGCGTTACGTTTCGTTGCCAATGGAGAACGTAACGCCTCTACGGATTCCAAAGGCAAGAATCCTGTCATGACAGCAGCGCGCCGATCCCCTACAGAAATTCCCCCACCAACACTAAAAACAAGTGCCAAGTGGATGAAGTATGGACAAATGATGTGGAATTGCATGGTCGGGTTTGATTTTTCTAAGGTGAAGGATGTAAAAGGGGAACTTGCAAGGGGGGTGCAAATTCACTCCTATACATTTTTCCCCCACTTTAGCGAACATGAGTGCCAATGAGTGTTCAGTAAAGTAGGTCGAAAGAGTTCCAAGAAAATCTACCTAAACTGTCGAAGTAGACTGCAATATGGCGTGCTCAAAAGTGGGCAGGCAAATGGCTCCATAGGTCCCCGACAGAAATTCCCCCACCGACACTAAAAACAAGCGCCAAGTGGATGGAGTACGAACAGATGATGTGGAATTGCATGGTCGGGTTTGATTTTTCTAGGGTGAAGGATGTGAAAGGTTCCGAACTTGCAAGGGGGGTGCAAATTCACTCCTATACATTTTGCCCCCACTTTAGCAAACATGAGTGCCAAAGAGTGTTCAGTAAAGTAGGTCGAATGAGTTCCGAGAAAATATTCCTGAACCGTCGAGGAAGCAGACCGCAATCTGGCGTGCTCGAAAGCGCAGGGCAGGGAAATGGCTCCACAGGTACTCTCTCCTGAGGAGGATTGAACAAAGTGCGTCGCAACTCCGCAGACCCACGAACGATGAACAAAGGGCCCTATAGGTCCTCAAGGCTACAGAGTTGAACAAAGATATCCCGTAGGATGTAAGAGCTTCACAAGTCCTCGGACTTGCAAAGAAGGCGCCCCCCAGGTGCTCGGTCCTGAGGAAGCCCGATGTGAGGGACTTTGCAGAGTCCGCTTGGAAAGCAGCTTCACAGGTGCAGCTACAAAGCAAAATGTCAATCCGCAGACAGAACATGTTAGAAAACAAAAAGCCACGCAGGCAAGCAAGCAAACAATCACGCAGACAATCAACATTTGCAAGAAGAGCTTTCAAAGGGGTCCCTTGGGAACCCTTCAAAAGAAAAGGGGTCACTCAAGGGACGCTCTATTTGACAGTGCAACAGTATTTTTCGTAAATCAATTCAACATCAAGCAATCCTTTTGAAATATTTCACTTCATCAAGGAATTCGAAAGGAAGAAAGCCCCCTCGCAAGGGGAAAGTCAAGACCTCTCCCACAAGAAAAGGTGCTCCCTCCTTGGAGGAAAGTTTCTCAAAATCTTTCTTTACGAACCCATGATGAAGGAAAAGTAATCCGCTAGGGGTCCTTGTTGAGGAATGCGATTTTGAAAAATAGAGGTTTTCAAGAAGGGATTCGTTGGCCACCAAATGCACCTTTTGAAAATTGGAGGAACATGAGAGCCCCCCCTTAGGATGGTGCGTGCCAAGCACAAAGGCACGTGACATCTTAAGGAGAGAAAAGCAAGAATGAAAAGTGATGTTGTGGCCCACGGAACATGACGGGATGTAATCGTGGTAATGTTGTCGCACACGCAAGGGACAACACATAGGCACCACAACATCACAAAGCAAGCAAAGAAGAAAGATAAAAAGAAAAGAAAAATAATAACGTAACGAACAAGAGACAGGGGGATCTAATATTGCGGGGTCAGAGCTGCTCATAAATATAGATAAATAGATATAATAATATATAAATGAATTGTCATCAACCCCCTACTATATCAGACCATGTGAAGAAGGTGCATGAAGACAAAATGAAAATAAAAAAATTGGGTCAATAGGGAAGGGAGTCCTAAATGCCCCCAACACTTTGCATCGTCCCCAATTGTCGAAAATCAATACACGACAAAGAGAAGAATGATGTGACAAATAAAAGAATTTTTACGACACAAAAACACTCCTTTATCCAAGCACCTCCGAGGGTGACAAGGGTCATCCAGGAACATATAAGACAAGCACAGGGGAACACAATACACACACACACACTCTAATCTACAGATAAAGAAGAGGCGGTCCCCCTAGTCCTCATCAACCAAGAGGTCGTCGTTCTCCCAATCTAGATCACTGTAAGGGGAGGGCAGATGAGCCTGCAAGGGCGGAATATCAAGGGGGGTACCCTCTGACCCTCCTACAACAAGACTCAAGGAAGAAGGCCCCTCGAGGTTTTCTCCACTCAGTTCCTGTGGAGTGAATGTCAGTGATTTCGCAAAAATCGCCGATAGGGCCGGGACCTCGTCCACAGAGTTAAACATGCACTTCACAAGAGTGCCATGCGTCAACTCAGCGAGCGAGGGAGGCGGTGCCCGAGACCCACTGCTAGGCTCATTGAAAGACTCGGGAGCAATGGCAAACTTCGAGGATGTCGGGGCTTCCTCCATCACTAGGATGACGCAAGCCAATGCAGAACCACCCTTCGAAGATGGCGAACGCTTCTTCCAACCCCCATTGCTAGCAAGGTCGTCCTCCATCTTTCGCTTCATCAGGGGATGCGAGATCCCCACAAATGAGAAAACCACGGCGGACACCACCAAGCTATTCGGCATGTCCACAGGTTTTGAAAATGACGAGATGTCCGGAAGGGACATCACAAGGGGAGGCTCAACCGAAGGAGAAATAATTTCCTACACCCTCTTTGGGTGATGATCGTTTACGCTCGCAAGGGGAGCCGGAAACAAGACTGAGGCTGAGGGAATTGAAGCCAAAAGGACGGAAGAGGACACAGCAGAAGATGCCGAAGTAGGAGCTGCTAGCTCCTCTTCCTTCTTCTGCAAGGCGGCCTGCTCAGCAGCCAGAGCCTTCCTTTGACGCTTGCGCTCACACGCAAGGTGGTTTCTACAGCTCCGGGAGCTAGAGACTACAGCCTGAGAAGGCACGGAAGACTCATGTTCAACCATAGGAGTATCCATCACAGTCGTTTCCAACGAAGAGAGGGACTCCTGGACGAGAACAAGAGGGAGAGATGGAGAGGATGATGGAACAACAGCGGGGGCAGCAGGCTCGAGCGCCTCAACGGTGGGCCTCTTCCCATTCACTACCTTATAGGTAGAAGCAGTAGGAGGTCACGGAGGCCGAGACATAGAGGATGCTACATGAGGACCCTTCCCTTTACCATATAGAATGGGCCAAGGCACCATGGGTAAGACGAGAGGTTCGAACGCTGGACACTTGGGCTTTCACCAAGCAGGCACCATCGGACTCCCTAGCAAGCGCATAGGAGCGGAAGTCGATGGCGGCGCAAAAGGGCGAGAGGAAGCAGCAAGCAGAACACCAGAAGAGGAAGAAGAAGAGCCCTGGGCGTGGGCAAGCTTTCCCTTCACCTTTCGAGGGGAAGAGGCGGCTTGTTGCTGCTCTATAGGGTGAGTCATTTTCGGCTATCCCTTGCCCCTAGTTTTATTCTTAACATAGTTTCGATAAAGTAGGTTTGTTCTGGGAGGAAGCGGATCGATAGGGGCAGGCCAAAAGTGATCAAGTCAGTAGCCCCCACGCGCAATCATCGGTTTGTAACCGGTGTCGTGGACTACATGCACAGAACCTTCATGGGAAAACATCAAGCACATATGGACTACCGAGGGAACTGCATTCATGGAAACCAGTCAGGGAATGCCCAGTTTCACCCTAAACAATTCAAACCCCGAGATAATATCAAAGAGTGCATTCACAGTTCTAGGCCCAACTAGGACTAACAAGGTGATACAACCGATGGGAGGAACAGAAAGCCCATTGTGTGTACGTATAGTGCTTCTAGACTCATCATATCCATCCTTATCTAAAAAGTTAATCAACATGATTTCCTTTGTAATGACATTCACTCGGCATGTAGGGTCGACGAGAACACCAGTTACAGTATTCCCATTGATATATGCGGGGATGTACAAAGGGGATGGTTCTCGATTAGAGTTCATCGGCAAATCCTGCGAGGTAAATGTTATAGCGGGAGATCCACTCACAGATTGCGCAATGGGTAGGTGTAAAAAGGAAGCCATCTCTACGTACACTAGACAGAACTTTCGCAGGAGCCCCCAAGGGTTTCACAATTAGACGGTGACCCACTGAAGGTTTCATTCCACAATGCTTAGCAAACCTCCCAGCTACGCCACTAGGGGTTGTAGGTTGGGTTGCAAGGCTAGGCGCCTCACAACACTCACACCCACAACACTCCTAGGATACGAGGGAAGGGTCTTTCAGCACTACCAAATGGAACCAAAATGGTTCATGTCGGTATTGGGAGTCCTATCCTAGCTGGTTGTAGGTGGAGTCATCCAGGATTCATGCTTGGATTCATCGTTTGTTGATTATGAAATTTGTGAAGTCTTGTTCCAAGACAAATTTCAAGGTTCGAATGGTCTAGAGAATTCATTGGGATAGCTGAGTACATTATTATGATTTTATTATTACATATATATTCCAACCACACATTTTTA
>VDFB02366565.1:0-60603 GCA_007258455.2 Sequoia sempervirens
GGAAGAGAGAGGGATGGATAGAGAGTGAGAGGTATGTAGAGATAACGAGGATAGATAGGAAGATAGAGATATAAATAGATATGAATATGGATATGGAGAGGGAGATGAAAAGTTAAAGAGAGAGAGATGGAGAGATAAATATATAGAGAGGGAAAGATAGAAGGAGATAGGAAAATGGAGAGTGATAAATAGAGATAGAAAGAAAGAGAGAGATGTTGGTAGTGGAGCCTGATTATCTTCCTATTTATTTCAGTCATGTTTGGATCCTAGTTCCTAATGGGGTGTGAGGGGGGATTCCTCCCCCCCCCCCCACTTCTATCTCTAGTGGGTCCAGGGGGGTGACAACAAGTTTTGGAGCACTCCTAACAGGGTTTGGGGTAACACCCCCAAAGAATTTCCATGTAAAATTTTATATTAGAAGACTATTTAAATTATGTTTTCCAAAATGTGAGTGCATTTTAGAAAACATAAAAAATATTCTAAAATCATGTGATTTAAACTATTTTTGGTTTTTTGGGCTGTTGGGTTTAGTGTTTAATTTCTTTTACAGTTTTCTATCTTTGTATAGGGTTTCGAGGTCCCTTCAAAACCTATTTTTCCTTATCAAAAACTATTATTTTTCTCATAATTCTAGTGCATTATAACATGAACATGTTATAATTCTAGCACACATTATACTAAGGGTGCATTATAACACAATCACATTATAACGCTAACACACATTATAATGTTCACATTATAAATTTTCTTGGAAACTACCAAACCATAGGGTTGGATTTGCATGGACTTGCATGTAAATGCCTAAAGATGCTTTTTCTATAAAATATTAAAAAAAAAACTAAATGTCGAGCATGCTCTCCATCAGGGTTTCACATTTTTAATGTTAATATAAAAAAACACCACAATAATGTCAAGCTCTCTCTTATCTTTCTAACCATGTTTTGTTTCTATACTTTGAATACGTTAAAGTTTTGATGTCTATTTTCTTTTGTTAGTGTCTTCTCTTTTCCAAAAACCTATGTATAGTATTTTTGGTGTCATTTTTATCTATTCATCCAAATTTGAAATAAACTACATTTTTACATTGTAGACTGTATTCTATACAAATTCGAAAAAATAATTGACTTTTGATTAGTTTCCAAAAATATATATGTTGGAGCATACTCAATTTTTCATTTTTCAGGATGTGTCCACTTTGAAAACTAGTAAAAATTCAAATATTCATTAAAAAATTAGAAAAAAATAGGCTTAAACTACATGGTGTTAGCTAATTTTCCACCAAAGTGATTTTTGAAATACTAAGAAAATATAACATTTTAGGGGAGCACACAAGAGGATATGTTATATTTTTTTGACAAAAATAGGAGCACTTTGTGTGATCCCCCTATTTGAACCCCTTAATCTCCACCATTTAAAAAAATATTAAGAAAATAGATTCAAAGCACAACACTTGCTCTTGTCACATCTTCAAAACTTGAGCTTAACTATCTTCAATTTCTCCTTCAAGATCAATTTTTATTATTTAGAAAAAAGTGGTCAAGACTCATTTTGGTCCCCCATTTCCATGCTCATACTCCTTTCCTTATTTCCACTTCCTCTCTTCCTTCTCTTCATCTTGTCACACTTTTTGTCCTTTTGTGAACCTTATCAACTTTTCATAAAGTTTGTGAACTTGCAAACTTGTAACATAAAAAAACAATGTGAATTCTTCCTTCTCTTTATCACATTTTTACACTTTTTGCATATTCATGAAACTTAAGAAAATGTCATAATTTTCTCCAATTCATAAATCTTCAAAATTTTAGACATGGTAAACTTTACCTTCCTTTGTCACAGTTTCATAGAGCTCACTAACTCACAAACTTGGTGACAAATAAAACCTTGTCACACTTTCACACTTTTTCACTTTTCATGAGCATGTGAACTTAGGAAAAAATGTAACTTGACAAAAATTATACTTATTTCCCTTGATTAGATCCATAACTTGAATATTTTTTAGGGTTTTAACAATTTAGCAAATAAACTTCAAACCAACTATTTCCTAATTTTCATACCTTAGCCCACTAAAAATAGGGAATGGGTTGATATTACCTCCAATTTAGGGATTATAAATGATACATTATAAAGTTTTCTTAACCTTGCTCCTAATGTTATACTTACAAAGAGTGATTTTTGGGTTATAAATAGAAAAAAGAATAATTTTGGGCTACAATTTTTTTGTTCAAAATCTATATCCTAAGTTGTTCAAAAACACTTTCAGAGGTCCCTATTACATAGGTCTTTTTGAGATCTACAATCTAAAAAATAAATAGGCTCAATTGGCATCTTGGATAAAAATTTATGATATCTATAAGTTAAGTGTTCTACATAAGAAATGTAAAAATATGTTGGATACATAAAAGAGCTATAAGAGGGAGTGACAATTATTAACCAACACATTATGCATGTTATGACACACCATAAGACATCTTTGATTGGAGATAATGGAAGCAAAATGGAACACCCAATTTGGTGAGTGAATTATAATGAGGTTATGATAGATGGAAGGAATATTTTATTTTTTGTTTGTGGACCCATCTTGAGACTTGGGTGTTGGATTTCTAAGATAAGGATTCAGATGCCACTTTTTGGGTGGTTTTAGCTCATGATTTTTTAATTACCATTTGATGGTTTCATGTATTATATCTCTTATATATTAGGTTTTTGATATAGAGGTTGAGAGAGATTTTAGTATATATTATTAAGTTGTCAAAGTTCTGTCATATCTTTATTAGGTGATACGAGCATGTGAAGGCTTTCTCCACAAGTGCATTGTAACTATTTATTGTTTATTAACTAATACATTGGACTAATTTGGAGTGTGGAGTTTTTATTCTAAAAAGGTTTTCTCCACATACACTTATGTTATGGTGTGTTGTTTATTATATGTTAATATGTGTTTTTTCTTTATGTTTAATTATTAAAATAGTAATTTTTTTACAATGATTTATTCTAAATTTTAGTGTAGAAAGTGTTTCCACATAATTTTCTTCATTTAATTAAAAAATATTGCATGTTTCGATTCATGCCTTGTATTAAAAGACTAGCCTAAAAAGACTTGGGTGCATCATTAAGTTTTTCTCCTAACTATAGCTCTTTTAGTATGTGATCCTTAGATCTGCATGTAAATCCACATCTTAGTGGTTGTGTTCTCTCATTAGGTTTAAAGTTAGATATTTTTTCTAGTAGAAACCCATCTTGTTAGGATCCTATAGTTATTCCACCTATTACTAGGTGATTAGGGAGGAAATAGGGTTTACCAAAATCCAAATGATAGACCACTAATTCTCACCCTAATATAAGTTATTTTGTGTGTGATATGATGCCAATAACAATCAGAAACTAACCCTAACTATTATAGCAACAATGAGGGATGTTTTGAGAGCTTGAAATAATGTGTACCTTATTGAAAACTTGTTATTTTTAGGCCACAAAGGACTCATTCGCCTTTAGTGGCGAATGGGTCCCTATTAGGGTTTCAGAAATTGACTTCTAGGTTTTATTCCTCTCAGTCTGCACTCTCAGATCCTAGGCTTTCACTGCTTTAGGCCTCATTGAGGAATCATTCTCCTTTAGTGGTGAATGTGTCCTTTTAGGGTTTCAGAAAAATGATTTCTAGGTATTGTACTTCAATGTCTGCACTCTCAATTCCTAGGTTTTTAGCTCCCGAAAGTTGAATAAATTTTGTAGCCTTGTTTTTGTGTTCTTGCACTATGGATGACAACTTTGCAACTCTTCAACTTTGACAATTTTGCTCCAAAACTTGTTCTCCACTTGATCTTCAACTTATAAATCTGCAAAAACACATTCAAGGGAAGAAAAACTTGTTGATTGTTAGTGAATAGGGGTTTGCCTAAGTCAAACCCCTTGTAGTTAATTAAACCAAATGATCAAATAATGTAATTGAAGCATGAAACAATAGAATTTTGATACCTTGGAAGTTGTCTTGGAGTGAAAATTTGCAAACTAACATGTGGTGTCCATGAAGAATGTAGATCTTGATCTCAAATAAGATGTGAAACAATGCTTGTAAGTAGATCTTCAATGCTACATCAACTATCTCAACAACATGCTTGAATGCACTATGCCTTAGACATGATGGGATGATCTTGAATTGTTGCAATAAAATCTTGATAATCTTCCTTATAATTACTTTGAAATTCTCTTGAAGTGCTCTATAATGCTTTTGTGAATGTGCTCTTATGATAACTTGAACTTTCTAGGAGAAACAATGTGAATTAACCCCTTATTTATACTAAACCTAGAGATTCAAATAATTTAATCCGACACTAGATCTAGAATAGAAAATCATTAGAATCCCACCAAAATAAAATTCAAAAATAGGTGTCCTACTCAAGGAGGACCCATTCGCCACTAAAGGCGAATGGGTCCTGACACCATTTTCTAGGAATTTAATTTTTCCAAATTTAATGTTATGTAATTTGAATACTGGGCGTCAGGATGGATCCTCAGAAGGTGTCATAAATAAGGATTAAATTTGAATTAAAGGGGCTAATTAAGCTCAATTAACCACAATTATTTAATGAGACCCTAGGTAAGTGCGAAAGTGTGTTACAACACTTTACAACACCTAAAATAGGGTACAATTTAAGTACATTTTATTGAAAAGGGCCCAAGATTAATGTGAATGTGTACAACACATTACAACACTAAACCTAGGCAAAATTAGGTTAATTCAATGACAATTATTCCTAAATTAAGGAAAAAGGGATACTTTTTTTGTTACTACATTTTTCCCCCACTTTAGTGACAGTTTTCCCCCATGACAAACTCACACTAAAGTAGCCATTCAAGACACTTAAGTATGCAACAATAATAAAGGTACATAGCCATACCCTGTCAAAGGCCAAGAAAAACAAAGGATCAAGCGCAACCATTCCAACACGATGGAATGGGGTTGTTTTTCCATAACATGTGCTGCTCACTCTGAGGTAGTGGAACCTTAGTCTATCCATTGAGTGAGTTGTCAGAAATATGTATGCTCACTCTGGGCTAGTGGAACCTCAGTCTATCCACTAGGTAAGTTGTCCCAAATATGTATGCTCACTTTGGGGTAGTCTGTCCACTAGGTGAGTTGTCCCAATGAGGTGGAAAATGAGAGAATCATATTAGCCTCTCATACCATACTGAAGTTATCCTCTTGACAACTTTGATAAGGAACCACAATGCAATGCCTTTTTTTTTGTAAATGCTTTTTGAATGTAAGTTTTTTCTAAAGGAGATTTTGCTTTGTCCATATGAGGTCTTCTTCTTAGGGAACATTGTGCCTAATGTCTCCAAGAGAGGAAAAGTCAAGGATATCAGATCGCCACTTATGGGATGCCTCGTTTGCATCATGCCAAGAAGGGAGATCATATACTTATAAATATAGCACTCTTGGAGGACATCAAACCCAATGATGCCACTAAGAAAAAGAAACACCACAAGAAAAAAGAAAAATCACTCCATGAAATTTTCCAAAAAATGTCATCGATGTATGCCCCCACTTTAAGCAGTTGAAACACCATTGTTGTGAGAAATTGCTTTAAAGTAGCCAATGTTTTTTCTTAAGACATGAGAGCTTTCCTCAGAAAACCCTATGTCAAATCATATGTTTCTGAAATAAAGCTATGCCATTAAATAGGAAGGAAGGGTTGCCCCAAAAAGTACAACTAAATATAACTCAGTATGTCACATGCAAGCCAGCTTAAGGCATGTCACCCACATCCCAAGCTTGCTCCTATATATATATGGAAGGTGGTAAACTAGCCAAAAGAGACAACAAGTGACATATGAGGACAAAGCTACCTAACCCCTTGCCCTCACTTAGTGCAGGACAAGGGTGAGCCAAGGATGGATGATGGGAAATATGAAAATCAGTATCAATTAGAGGAACGAGGTACTTCAACACAAGGAAGAGCACTGCAATCCTTAAGATGTTGAATTTTGTTACCCAAAGTCTTACATTCATTAGTAGAATGACCATGAATTCTATGATATGAAAAAAATGAATTCTTGTAATAAAATTTATTTCATGTTCTTGGAGGGTGAGATATCAATTGATCTTGGAGGAGTCTCGATAAGATACTCTCTTGATTCATAGTAGGGTAAATTCCTTTATTTTATGACAAAGATATCTCTTGCTTAGTACAAAATGTCATATTTGCACAAGACTCTTTGGATTGTGAGATTTTTTACTCTCCTTTACAAGAGGGTGTAAAATCTATCAAATTCAAATCTTTAGTGTTTTGTGTGATGAAATTGATATTAAGCGAAGATTTCTCTATTTATTTCATTTCTTTCAAAGGATAATAACCAAGACCACTAGTGTCTATCATCTCAAGATGCACTAATGTTAAAGCTGGCTTAGGGGAATCCTTTATAAGAGTGTTGATATTAAGTGAAGGATTTTTTGATGCTTTTGTTTCTTTCAAGGGACAATAACCAAGACCATTAGTTGTTTCTTGTGTTTTAGGCTCTATAGGAACACATATACCTTGTTTTCTAGAACCACGTCCTTTTCCACTATAACCAAGTTGTATCATAAGTTCATAACCTCTTCCATAAAGTATTTTCATTTCTTTCAGATTCGGTGGTTGCTCATAATCAACTTCATCAAAGTTTGTTGTGTAATTTGCTTGATCTTCTAAAGTAGTTGAAGTGGATGCTTTTGAATTTTGTGTTAACATTACTGCTTTTTCTTTTCCCTTGTCAGATTCTTTGTTTATGATCTTGTATTCTCCCATGAATGTTGGTGTGAAATCTAAGGAGCCCTAATCATTGTCTAACAACTTCGTAACTTCTTCAATATGCATCTCTTTTTCTTTCTCTTACACAGGTTCCACTTGTGTGGTTGGTGTCAGTGTTTTCAAAGGATTTTCCTTAATTTTTTCAATGTTCAAACAACTATTTGGTTTAGGGCCAACTTTGATTGAATAAGCTTTGTTGTTGTAAATATACTTCATTTTACGATAAAGGGTAGAAGGCACCCCACATTGCATGAATCCATGACCTTCCTAAAAGAAGATTATATGAAATATTGTGAGGCATAACATGGCCTAGAGTTTGCAATGTAACCTTTCCAACTTTAGTAGGAAATTTAATCACACCAAGCAGTTGTTTTCCTACATTATCAAACCCACAAATAGATAAAGAGTCAAGTTGAATTTGGCTTTTTTCTATGTTAGTCTTATCCAAAAGGTTTATGCTACACATGTTAAGGGCTAAACCATTGTCAACAATGGTTCTCTTTATCCCAATTTGATTAACATGAGCTATTATCATGAAAGATTCATTTTGTTTTTTCTCTTCTAATGAAGGTAACTCATCTTGATAGAAAGTAATGTCTAAGTTGTTTGGAGTTATAGATTGAGTTTGGGCCCCACATCATTTGATTGCACATTAGGAATAGTAAGAACTTGTAAAGCACTTTGAAGCATGTTACAATAATGAGGGGAAGCTTGAATACACTTACATAAGGATATCTTAGCAGGATTATTCTTTAGTTATTCAACAAGATCGTACTCCTTTTCGCTTTTTAACGTCAAACAAGGAGGACTAGGTAAGATAGGGTTAGGCAGTGAGAGGGATGTTTGAGTTGGTTGTTTTGGATGTGGATTATTCCTAGTGTTATAGGTATGAGCAATGGTATTGAAATTCGGTTGCTACAAAAAATTATCAAGTTGCCTTTTAGGTGGTTCTAAGATAAGCACATGTTTGTCTTGAACTTGTGGTTTTTGTGAGGGTGGATAAATTATAAGTTTAGGCTTAGGAGAGTACTTCAAGGGGTATCTAATGTGCATAACCTCAAAAGACTTATCCTTATTTTCATGATTTATTAGTGAAGGGGAGTCTAATGTCACTTCCTCATCTTCATCTAAGTAATTACTATTTCCAATGTTCTCATTTTCTTCCACCATGATATCTTCCCTAGTAGGAGAGTTGTTAGGAGAGCTACAAACTAGATGTTATTAAATAACTTTATGACAAGTAGGGGACTCATCAATGGTAGCATTCTATTGTTCAATCATTTTTTCCTTAGTAGGAGAGGTAGGGAAAGAGAGACAAATAGGACTCTTGTAACTTTCACTAGTTTGATCTTCTAACACCAAAATATCTTCATCACAAATAGGAGAGATATTAGGGGAAGAACAAATTGGATTGTCACGATTATCCACCATTGTATTCTCTTTCACTAAAGTGTTCTTATGGGTGTGAGGGATGGAATTTTCCTTAGCATGTTTAGAAAGGTAGGATACTAACATTGTTTGACCAAAAATGAAAGGTACTTCTAACCATCTTATGCAATGTTTCAAGACTATAAACAATGTATATCCAAAGATGAAAAGTACTTTTATCCAATGTATGCAAAGCTTCAAGAATGCAAACAATGTGTATCCAAAAATGAAAAGCAATTTTATCAAACTTATGCAAAGCTTCATGAATGTAAACATTGTGTATGCAAAAGTGAAAAGTACTTTTATCCATATTATGCAAAGTTTTAGAAATGTAAACATTTTCAGATTTTCAAACTTAAAACAAGATAATTTTCTGATTACACTATGTAATAGACTAAAAATGACTTGTTGTAAATTCCATTTTGAATTTTAATAACACACTGAATGAAGACAAATTAAGATAGATTCACTAAATTTGGTGAAATAACAAATTCGAAAACTAAAACAAGAAAGTAATAGCAACAAACAGAATTCTAAAACAGAGACTTCAAATCCTAGAAAATGTAGATCAGGACCTATCAGGGACTCATTCACCAGTAAGGGCGAATGGGTCATGGATAAGGATTTTTGAGATGTTTTTGTTGATTTATGAGTGTTTTTTAGTGCTTTTCAGATCCTAGAAAGTTTAGGTCAAGCCTGATCAGGGACTCATTCGCCAGTAAAGGCGAATGGGTCCTAGATCAGGATTTTAAAAAGGTGAAAACTATAATTTTTTAGTTGTTTTATGTGTTTTTTGTGCCCAGTTTCAAACTGTAACTCTTGTGACAAAAAATTTCAGAATTTGATGACCTAATGCAAGTGAAATGAAGGGTAAATGATGACCTATATAACACCTTTTGAAATGCAATTTTCTTTTTATTTTCAAATGCAAATTTATGTGATCTAAATGATGATCTAGGAGCATCCATGGCAATTGGTAATCCTATATCAACAAAAAGAGGTGAATTTTGTGGAAGAATTTTTGGAATTTTAAAATAAATTAATTTTGGGTTTGGATTGCATGTTGAGGGTTGAAAAATTATTTATTTTTGAATAATTTAATTTTTCAATTAAATTTCCTTTGCAACTTTGACAAGCTGGCTAGTGGGGTGTAAAGCAAAAAAAGTAGTTTTAAAGCATTTAATTGCAAAAATATTCAAACCCCAATAAGAGGCATTGAGTATGGAATAATGGAGTTTTAAAACACTAAATTTTGATCCCTAAAAAGTAGGGAATGGGAAATGGATGCCAAGACTTGCCTTGGATTTTTTTATTTTTCAAGAGATAAAGAAGGGGAATGAAAAAACTGCAACATTTTATCTTTGACAAGGCTATTGTGAGTGGCTTTTTAATAAGTTTTAACTATCATTTGAATTCTGATTTTTGTAGCTACAGGAGATGGTGTACTGGGGGTGGAGAGTAGAAAATTTAATTTTTAATTAATTCTCTAAGACAGTAGTGGAGAATCTAGAGAATTGTGAAAGCAATAAAGAAGAATTTGAAGGCAATTTTTGAGAGACAGGTGTGAGGGAATAGATTTTCTCTGGAGGAAATTTTGGGATATGTTTATTGTAGGTTTTTTCTAATAAACAACAGCCCATGATGATGCCATAATAGCTGGTTTGAAGTGCAAGTGTTGCAGTTGGTTTAGAAGAGTTGGGAGATGGTTCTCTTTGTAAAATCTCATATGTTGAGCATAGTTTGTTTGAGATTGATTTCTAGTTGCATATGTGATTCCTATAGGAGAATAGATTTTTGCATATTAGTCCATATATGACTGAAAACCTTTGTATTTAGATTATTTTAATGAAGAAAATCAATGGTTTCCTCTGCAAGTAAATTTTTGTGCGTTAATTTACATTTCCTCTATTTTATTTGAGCATTTGTTGTGAGGTTTTGTAGAGTGTTTTGTGTGTGTCAATCCTTCTCTTCATCAAATGATATGAAAAATGAATGATTTTTTTTTGTATTTTTCAGATTTAGAGAATGCAAAACAATGCAATTCTAAACCCTAAATGAGATGCAAGTTTGAATGCAAAGCAAGAAACCCTAAATGAGATCTAGTTCAATACAAATCTAAATACAAATGAATGCAAGATCTAACCTAGGATGCAATGAAATACTTCAAAATCAAAAAATTGTAATATTCAATATGTCAGTTCACCATTAATGATTAGGGGGAAAATAGGGTTTACCAAAATCCAAATGATAGACCACTAATTCTCACCCTAATATAAGTGATTTTGTGTGTGATATAATGTCAATAACAATTAGAAACTAACCCTAACTATTATAGCAACAATGAGGGATGTTTTGAGAGCTTGAAATAATGTGTACCTTGTTGAAAACTTGTCTACTATTTTTAGGCCATAGAGGACTCATTTTCCTTTAGTGGCAAATGGGTCCCTGTTAGGGTTCCAAAAAATGACTTCTAGGTTTTATTTCTCTCAATATGCACTCCCAGATCCCAGGTTTTCATTGCTTTAGGCCTCATTGAGGACTCATTCACCTTTAGTGGTGAATGGGTCCTTTTAGGGTTTCAAAAAAATGATTTTTGGGTCATGTACTTCAATATTTGCACTCTCAATTCCAAGGTTTTTAGCTCCCAAAAGTCGAATAAATTTTTTAGTCTTGTTTTTATGTTCTTGCCCTATGGATGACAACTTTGTAACTCTTCAGCTTTGACAATTCTACTCCAAATCTTGTTCTACACTTGATCTTCAACCTATAAATATGAAAACACACATTTAAGGGAAGAAAAACTTGTTGATTGTTAGTGAATAGGGGTTTGCCCGAGTCAAACCCCTTGTAGGTAATGAAACCAAATGATCAAATAATGTAATTGAAGCATGAAACAATAGAACGTTGATACCTTGGAAGTTGTCTTGGAGTGTAAATCTGAAAACTAACATGTGGTGGCCATGAAGATTGTAGATCTTGATCTCAAATAAGATGTGAAACAATGCTTGTAAGTAGATCTTCAATGCTACATCAACTATCTTAGCTCAACAACATGCTTGAATGCACTATGCCTTAGACATGATGGAATGATCTTGAATTGCTGCAATAAACTCTTGATAATCTACCTTAGAATTCCTTTGAAATTCTCTTGAAGTTCTCTATAATGATCTTGTGAATGTGCTCTTATGATAACACTATCTTGCTAGGAGAAACAATGTGAATTAACCCCTTATTTATACTAAATCTATAGATTAACCTCGAAATTCAAATAATTCAAGCCGACACTAGATCTATAATAGAAAATCATTAGAATCTTGCCAAAATAAAATTCAAAAATAGGTGTCTTACTCAAGGAGGACCCATTCACCACTAAAGGAAAATGGGTCCTGGAACAAGTTTCCAAGACCTTGCTTTGGGAGGGTGAAAGAACATCAAAAACCCATGTCAAATATGCAAAGAAAGGGGGGTCCTATGTGGAGAGGACCCATTCGCCACTAAAGGAAAATGGGTCTTGGCACCTTTTTCTAGGACCTTAATTTTTCCAAATTTAATGTTATGCAATTTGAATAATGGGTGTTGGGATGGATCCTCAGAAGGTGTCATAAATACGGCTTAAATTTGAATTAAAAGGGCTAATTAAGCTCAATTAACCACAATTAATTAATTAGACCCTAGTTAAGTGTGAAAGTGTGTTACAACACTTTACAACACCTAAAATAGGGTACAAATTAAGTACATTTTATTAAAAAGGGCCCAAGATTAATGTGAATGTGTACAACACATTACAACACTAAACCTAGGCAAAATTAGGTTAATTCAATGATAATTATTCCCAAATTAAGTAAGGAAAAAGGGACACTTTTTTTTGTTACTACACTAGGTTTCTACTCTATCAGAAAATTGAGTTCTTTGCATGAGAACCCTTGAAAAAATCTACTCTTGAGTTTTGAGTAGTTTATTTTGGATTTTTTTACCACAAGTACAAAAAAATTGTGGGACTACAACACATGAACACTATAATCCTCTAAACTTGTTGGAGTCCTTTAAGTGTTTGAGACTTGTTGGATTCTTTAAAATGTTGGATACTTGTAGGTTCATTATTGTCTACTTGTGCATTATAGTCCTAATCCATTAGACGGTTAGCAATTTAAAAATATCTTTGATGAAAACTTATAAACAAAACTTGTTATCCTAGGTTTTCTTTGCATTCCTATCATATCACATTGAAAAATATATCATAATTTGCAGGTTATCCTCTCCTTGATATTGATTTTCATGTCAAATCATCTAATCATCATTCAATTGGTTGAAGTCTTGTACCTCCTAGTTGTATACCTCTTGTGTAGGTATTCCTAAGTGTTTGGATGTGATTTGTGTCATGTTGGAATGGATATGAAGTAGGAGTCACTCCCATCTTATTCCATATGTTTGTGAGAGAATGATATCATGATCTCATGTCCAATTTTTGTTGTGGAGAAAGATCCATCTTCTTGCATGATTTTTGTGGTGACTTGTTCCATTCTTTGTGAAGTCTCTTGCTTGTGTCACCATGCTTGGTGCATATGTTATAATGTCTTGTGTGTCATTGTATTATGTCATGACACCTTGTGCACATATAAATGAGCAATGAAACATGTAAATATTGCACTTACAAAGTGAAAACATTATTCATTGGATTTTTTATCATTAATATTTTAGACAAAAAATTGAGGCATTGTACTATGTACAGAAAAACCAAAATACAACCAACATATATTTAGAAAAAAATAAAACTATAAAATTAAAAATATAGTTGACATAATTAAATAAAGAAATAAAACATATAAATATTAAATAAAATAAGTATAAATTTATTTTAATTTATCACCAATTATATATATACATATATCATAAAGTAATTGTTTTTTAGTTAGCCAAAAATATAAAAACATCAAAATTTTAAAATATATACTATACCTACAAATCAAATTATTAAAAAATGGCATACATAGGAGAAAGCTCTGAAGATTGTAGGTGAAGTGTAGGGTTGGCAATGCTTGGGTTCCTCCATATAGCAGTGTTGGGGGAGGCTTGGCCCTCCCCCACTCAGGTTTGTCCTTCTTTGTACACCCATTAAATGTGATCTCTTGCATTTCCTTTCAAAGTGGATCCTTGCATTTGTGCTCTCTTTGTCTGCATATTATTGTGTGGCTTCAGATCTTTATGGTCTTTGGCCTAAAGTGCTATCTTGTACATGCATTCTTTAGTGGAGGGGGTACGAACCAACCCCCACTTTCTGGAAACAACCCAGATGATAAGGATAGCAATTCCATTGCCTCCAAAACATTTTGAGATGTTATGGTCAGGGAAACCCTACCTTGCTTCATTGATGCTAAATTTATCATCCTACCAAGAGATCGTGAGGAGGAATTCATGGCTAATGGAGGGAGGCAAGGTAAGTTCCCTCCTAGCCACCCTGACTCTGTAATTATCTCTCCAAATTTTGAAATGAAAAATGCCATTTATAGGGAAAGGAATAGGCTCTTCGATATTGCTATTTTTATGGCTACTATTGACTCTAGTAATCTACTTGCTAATTTTTTTTTAGATAGTTGGTTTAACAATGTGTGGTTGAAAAAATTAAATGTTCAAATTTCTCTATGTAGAATGGTTCAGCGTAGTTTTTTATGATTTTTTTCAATAATAATGAAATGCAAGAAAAAATATTAAAAAAACCCTAGTAGAGCATAGGGAAAATCATTTTTAGGGTTAACCTTGGACTCATGGGGCCAACAAGGATGAAATTATAGCACTATGGTTCCCTAGATGGCTACTTTTTAAAGAAATCTCTTAGGATCCTTGTTCTTTCATACCCCAAATTCTTGCTCCCTTTAGGAGCATCATAAGGGTTGATAAGCCAAGGGTTTCTCTGTTTGATATGAATGCTCGTGTGCTTATTTCACTTAATCTTGGTATTGAAGTTCTGGCCAAAAAATTGGGTATTTCTTTTGATGGTTCTTTGTAGTTTTTTCCTTTTAAAGTTCTAGATGGTTTAAACACCTGTTACTTGTGCAGGAGAGAAGGTAATATTCATAAAACTACCCCATCATAAATAAAAATGCTAACTAGGTCCCTCCTATATAGGTCAAGGAAAATATCTTTGGCTCATATATGGTTGATAGAAAATCTCCTATCCTAGACTACACCACCATGGTTTCTTGTGATTCTTCTATTAAGTAACTTGGCTCAGCATTTGATGTGAACCCCTCTCCAACCTCCCCTTTGTCTAATCCTCTACCTCTCATTTTTGACATCCTGAAGCCCCCCTCCATCACTATTTCCTCCAGAGGGACTCCCCTGGATTTCCAGGCCAATATCATTGTGTCTGCTTCCTGCCACCCCTCCTTTTGTTCTACTAATCCCTTTGATCCCCTCCAAGATGAAGCTTCCCCCACTTCCATCAACCCCCCAGTATCCCCAATTGGTCCTATCCTAAGTGTGGTTCCTTGTGCTCCAAGTAGTGATCTTGCTAGGGCATTTGGCTCCTAGGCTATTGGCAAATTGAATGTGTAATAAATTTTAATGGGAAGAATTAGGAAAAAACATTTAATTAAATAAAAATAAAAAACAATGTGAAGAGAGAATCTAAAATCAAAATCTTTTATAATGGGGTTAAAGTTAATGGCAACCTCAATATTGACATTTCTAAAAATGTTAAGCAAGGAAAGAATTACAATAAAAATGGTTCAAATGTTAAGTGTATTATATTGGATTTTGAAGATATAAGTCAAGTTATATTGAATCTGCAAGATGCTAACACTCGTTTGGAAACTTGCCCCAACTTGGACCAAAAAAAGAAGAAAATAAGGACCTAGTTCCACCCAAATGGACGATAATATTTTGTAGACTCAATCTAAGTTATCTTCCCATCTTGATAATAAACCCCCTATTGATGATATTCCTTCACAAATAAACACTAACATCAGTTTTAAAGATGGCCCAACTAATAATTTGAGAGTTGAATCTAAAAATAATGTTAATGGGTTGGAGACCTTATCTCCACTTGAGGCATCAAAGACTTCCTTTGATTATGGTGATAAACTTCCTCAGCCCTTTAAAAAAAGCATGGACTCCTTAATTGAAATGATAAAAAACTGGTCTGTTGACAAGACCAAGAATACTAAATGGCTTAACAAGATTTTCAATGCCCCCATTGATATTGCAAACCCTAGTAGGCAACCTGTCAATAAGAAATCCACTAAAGGGTTGATGGAATCAAAAGATATTGGTGACATAGTGCCTAACTCAAAGGAAAATAAGGAAGCACCTATGACTAATGTGAACCTAGAACCAAAAATTGGAAGTGACCAAGATGCTGCTCTTGGGGATGTTTAGGTGAATTCTCCCTACACCCCTAAAGAACCCAAGAAAAGGGGAAGAAAAAATAATTCTATCTCGCTCAACAAAGGAAGCATTGGCATAGGGAAAGGAAAAAGGAAAAATACAAGTACTGAACTCTTCCAACCCCCTCCTCTAAAAGGGTGGAGAATGAGGACAAAGGTCCCAAATATTTCAAACTCTTCAAGAGTGCCAAAGAGCCCCTTAACAACTCTGTCAATGATGATGCTTAACTATACTTCATGGAATGTGAGGGTTCTAGAGTCCCCTGATAGGAAATACAAATTACAGGTAGGTTTCTCAATTTGGAGAAGAGAAAGGACTTTGTCTTCCTCTAGGAAGTCAAGGCTATGGGTTTCAATCTTGAAGCCAATTTGAATTTTTTTTGGGGAAACTCCTCTTAGGTTGTCTCCAAGCATGAGAAAGGAAGGGGTGGTACTGCCATTTTAATTTCCAATAAATGGACATAGTTCATCTAACTGGATCAAGGGCCTCCCCTTGCAATAGGGTAGTATGGGCCACTTTTGAAAAAGAAGATTCAATATTTGGTGTCTATTCAGTTTATGCCCCCAATGACTACAAGGAAAGGATTGAGCTCTGGAAGTGGCTTCTTGACCTCCCAAACATCCATTGAGTTGTAGGTGGTGATTTTAACATGGTTGAAAATAACAAGGATAAAAAGGTGGTCTTAATATGGAATGGAAGGGTAGTGAAAAACACTTTTAGATGAGGCTGAAAATCAAGCTTAATATCTTTGACCCCTTGGAGGGGATGAAAGTAGAGAATAATTCCATCTAGTACACATGGTGTAACACCTAGAAAGGGGGCAAAAGGATCTATTGTAGGTTTGATAGATACTATGTCAAAAAATATTTATTCACCTTTAAACCCCTCTAGGATGATAATAAAGTTGTGGTATATCCCTACACACTCTTGGATCACCACCCTATTAAGGCCAACAAAGTCTTAAATAATGTGGGGAGGAAAATATCCAAGAACAAGGAGAACTTAATCCTCAACACAAAACTATTAAATGATGAGGACTGTAAAGTTACCATTTCTACCATAAGGGAAATTAACAAATGGTTTCTTAGAGGACTTAGTCAAATTGAAAGATGGAACCAAAATGTAAATGGTTGGAAAATTCTATTTCAAACCATTCGTTATAAAAGGGCAATAGAATCAAGAAGAGAGGAAAACCTCCTTCAGGAGGAATTGCTAGATGCTGAAACCAAAATCCAAGAAGATCCTCAAAATGAAAGACTTTTTGAAGAGCTCAACAAATCCAAAATATCTTTGAGAAGTTTTCAAATCAATAAGGTGCAGGGCCTTAAAATTAGGGCCAAACTTAATTGGCTAAGCTATGGTGATAAAGGCTTGAATTTTTTCTTTAGATATATCAAAGAAAAGGGTAAGAAAGATTAGATTGACCAGATCGGTCACAATGGAACTATTGTGTCTAACTAGGAAGAGATTATACACCACTTTTTCCTTTTCTATAGAGAACTTTTCTAGTTTGAAGGTAATAGGGAAGAATGTATCAATGCTAGGGAAACAATCAAATAATTAATTCCCACAAAGATCTCTCAATGGATTCCTCTGTTCTTTCAAGGCCCATATCCACTGATGAGATCAGAAAGGTCATCTCATCCATGAGAAATGACAAGTCTCCTGGGCTTGATGGACTCTCTATTGAGTTTTACAAGACATTCATTGACTGGGTTTGTGAGGACTTGAACAAAGTGTATATGGAAGCATTAAGCACGGGTTCTCTTGGGAAAAGCATAAATAAGGGGCTCATTAAACTTCTTCCGAAAGAAAGAGATAAAACTTTGATAAAAAACTGGAGACCAATCACTCTCTTGAATGTCTCATATAAAATTTTGGAAAAAATAATGGCAATAAGGATTGCTAATATCCTCTCTAATTTCATAAACAACACTCAAATTGGTTTCATTAAAGGAAGGTACATTATGAAGAATATGATAACTAGAGCTGGGAGGCAATGGAGTGGGCCAGGCTTAGCAAATAGAACCCAACCATGCTATTGATTGACTTTGAAAAACCATATGATAAAGTAAAATGGTCTTTTATTAAAATGACCCTTGAAGCCTTTGGATTCCCTCAGATCTTTTGTAACATGGTTGGTATGCTCTTGAAGGATGTTGCCACTCAAATTGAGGTGAATGGTTCCCAGACTGAAATCTTCTCTCTTGAAAGATCCATCAGGTGGGGGTGCCCCATGACCCCTGCCTTGTTCGTCATTGTATCTGATGCTTTTCACTACAGGTATTAAGGGATTCAAGTTGCTCCCCCAAGGTCAAGGGCCTAACCCTCCCTAACCAGAATAGTTTCTTAATATCCAATTTACAGATGACAATGCTCTATTTGTGGATTTGAAAGAAGAAAACTTGGACAATCTAATGAGTAAACTCAATCTTTTCTATCTTACTTCAAGAGAAAAAATTTCCAAGATGAAATACACAATGCTTGGGTGGTCTAAGGCACTCCCTAGTTGGTTAAAGAAATTTGATTTCCAATGGGGTGGTCCTCATAAATAGATAAGATATCTAGGGATTCCATTCTCGGTCTACCCCAACCTTAAATATATGTGGCTTTGGACTAAAGGAAAAATTGACAAGAAGCTAGATAGTTGGAATAGAAATTATCTTTCTTTGGCTGGAAGACTACAAGTGTGTCAAAAAAAATGCCCTCCTACACCATTTATTTTGCTTCAGTCTTGTTCTGTACAAGTGAATGAAGTGCAGAAAAGAATCAGGTACTTCTTATGGTATGATGGTAAAGGGAAGAGGAAAATGCATTGTGTTAAATGGGAATGGTGCTATTTGGAAAAATCCCATGGGGGGCTAGGTCTCAAAGATCTCAAAAAGCATGGCACAACATTGGCTACCAAGTGGATTCTCAATGCCCTTGATCGTAATGAACCCTGGAAGGTTCTAGTAAGGAACAACATTATGTATGTTATGCCCAAACTGGTAAAGTATTGGAAAGAATTACCCTTTAGTGACTTTCATATTACCAATCACCAAATAATGCATGTAGGATCAATGGTCTTCAAAAGTATCTAGAGAGCTTGGGAAGCTATTAGAGATAATATTCAAAGCCCTCTTTTATTTGAACACAACTCCAACTTCATCCACCCCAACAGATCTATTTGGTGGAATTTGGAGCATAATGGGAAGCCATTAGCCCTCCTTCAAGGGTGCTCTACTAGGAAATGGTCCCATTTCGACATTAAAACCTTCAATAATATCTTGAGGGATGGGTTGTTGGTGGATTGGGTTCAACTAAAAGAGGTCTTTAACTTGCCTTAATCTAACTTTAGAACCTATTCTATACTCAAAGAAGCTTGTAAGGACCTTCTTTTAAATCCAAAGATTAAATAAAAAGATACTAATGAAATTGTGTATAAATGGCAAGGAACCACTCCCTTGTGTGATGTCAAAACTACAATTATATATAAAGAACTGATAATTCTAAGCCTCCCACTAAGTACCTAAATCAAATCTGGAAAGTTAATATGGATGATAAAATTTGGCAAAAGGCTTTTGTTTCTCTTTGGCACAATACTGTGGATGCTAAAAAAACTTGTTTTAGATGTTTGTTATTATTGCAAAAGCTTCCTTATAAGTTGAATCATGTTGGCATTAATATCTACAATATTTGTAGGGTGCTTGAAACTATTTATCATATTTTTTTGAATATCTCCATGCAAATGAAATCTGAAACCTATTTTGCAATGGTCAAAATATCTAGGAGGTAAATAAAAAAGCTAACTGGAAAGTAATCTTATTGGGGAATTTTTTAAAATTAAATAAAGACTTGCATTTTTTTTTGACATACTTTATCTACTGAAGTTTTGTGGTACATTTGGAAGGCAAGAAATGAGGACAAGTTTAATGGGAACCGGAGGACACTTACTGAGTCTTCTAAAAGATTCACACTCCTTAATGTTGCATTGTAGGTGATTGCCATAGTGGAGATCTCTGAAAAAAGTTCTTGATTGCTCAAAGATGGAGTTGTGCTATTAAAACAAAATGAGGTAAAATATGGTCACACTTGGCAACAAGGTCAACTCATTTTGGTGGTCTTCTTGAAATCCCTTGAAACTTTCCAAAAGGAACTCAGTGAGAAAGAAGGTAATGATAAGAAAAAGTGGGAATCCAAAGGATCCAGGCTTCACACGAATGAGAACCAAGAAATTGAGGAGGTTTTCTCAAATGAGGAATTGGATGCAATTGTAACTTTGGCCAACTGGAAGGATGCATAATTTGGTGAGGAGAGTAGGAACTATCAAAGTGGCCTTTAACCAATAGTAATAAATGCTCATTTTGTATAGGATTGTTTCTATCTAGATAACCTGTATCTTTTTGTATAGCTGTGCATTATGGTCTTCCAAGAAAGCTGCTTTTGGCTCATGTTTGTCTATGCACCTTTTTTGTATAGAAGTACTCAGTGGCCTATCTAGAAGCTCTTTACCTTTAATATACAAGTCTTAGTCTTCCTACTGTGATTAGCAAAACTTTGAGTTGATTTATGGTGCCATAGCACCTCTTATCTGTACATATGATGTATCTATGGCGTTTCAACCATTATTAATACAAAAAATTATTATTAAAAAATAACATACAAGCACAAAATATTTATTACATATTTGAAACTAAGAATTAAACAAAAGAATTAATCAAATAATTTTTCTCAAAATTAAAATTAAAATAAATTACAAAAATAAAATCTTTATAAATAAAGATAAAGTAGACAATATAACTAAAGTAAAATAATTTGTATATTCATATATATATATGTACATAAATAAAATAATATTATATGAATATATAAATTAAATAATTTAAAAGTAAAATTAAACATTGAATTTTTAGATAAATATATTTAAGATATTTATATTTATACTAAATTAATATTGAAAAAATCATAACATAATTAATAAAAATATAATTAGTCAATATGCTACATATAGTGTGAGATTTGAGCTTGAAACAAGTCTCACGTTGCAAACCATTATTGAGTCGTCGTTCAGCTATTGTTTAATGATAAACCAATTGTGATTTAATTGTAAAAGCCTCCAAAATATTAGGTAAAAGCCTCCAAAATCTCACTTATCACACAAAAGACAAAAAAATATTGGTTTGACAACTAGATGAGAACATTCTATTTCCATTTGCATTGTCAATTTGATGACAACTTTCTTTTTTCATTTGTATTGTTGTATGCAAATATTTCAGAATCAATAATACATAATTTTTTAAAAGAAAAATTCTAGATTTGTCTAAGTTTATTTCATTACATTATTTATCACTTATTATTAATTGTTTAATCCAACCACATGCAACTAGAATTTGCAGTGCATCCATACACAAACACATACTCTCTAACATATTAAAATACATATAGATATATTTCTATCATATTAACATACACATACTCTCTAAGATATTAACATTTTTCCTCTTCCTCATGATGGATCACTCAATGTGATCCAAAACACTGATTGAAAAACATACACAGTTGAATCCAAAAACTAGCAATACAATACATATAACTTTCTATCGACGTAATCCTTGAACCTCCTTTAAATAAAAGTGCTAGTATATTATATCATCCACTAATTAATAAAAATATAATATATCACATCATCCACTAATTAATAAAAATACAATATATTACATCATCCACTAATTAACTAGTTAAAGACAAGTCCAATATTTATATGAAAAAATAATAACTCATAATTACTAAGAAGACCAATGATAGGGAGCAGAGTTATTGTTGGTAGGCGCCACCATAACAGATGATACACGTGCATTTATGTACAAAACCATCAGCAGTGGTAAAGAACGGTTGCCGCGTCATCTCCTGGGGAATTAAATAAAGAGCACTTAAATAGCTTTTCCGTATCACGACAAACAATTGGGTTGGCAGATCCATATTCTGCGAAAAAGTGAACAGATCATACCTACCCCAAGATGCTCTTCAATCTTCACTTTTGCTTTCAAGCTCTCTTTCTGGATGCGGATTCGAACCCGGGTCGATCCATAAGTAGAGTGAAGTAGGTTTCAGCCTTTTTCTTTTGAGATTCAAGTGCCCCGTCCAAAAAAAGCAAATTGACTTCTAAAGGAAAGAATCTGTGTTTTTATAATGCAACTACAATAATTTTGCTCTAAATAGATGATTCCCTGCCGTATTAAATAAGTTTCAGTGGACTGTTTTCAATTAGTGGGCAAACGGCAAACACGTTGGAGCCCATCCAATGCCTGCAGCTAAATCATTTTTTTTAATGCTAGTTTAGTATTGTAGTGGAGAAAAATAAATATTTTTCTGTTTTAAGATATTTTATGATAATTCAGTATTGTAGTGGAGAAAAATGTTTATTTATTTTATTTAGTATTAATGATTTATATATGGTTTTAGTATATAATTGGAATATTTTTTATATTTGTTGATTTAAGATCTAATTTAATATTTACTTATGATTATATCTAGACTTTGTTAGGTCCGGTTTTCATCAATCTCCTTCTCTTGAATAAGACGACAACTTAATTTTATTCTTTCTATGTGTTCTTTAGTACAAACTTATTGTGGGATTGGTGACCTCCCAAAGACCCAGTGCTTCACCTTTGTGAGCATCACCTAGATGCAATGAGTGGACCATTCATTACCATGAGAGATGGGTTCTTGTGAGCCACTACTCATGAAACATGGGTCAATGAGTTTGACTCATAAAAATACACAATTATTCTCCTCTTTCAAATTTTGAATTCTCACACTTCTATACTAACATCCTTTAAATTTATTTGTTGTCCATTTTAATGAAACCCTAAATTCAAACACTTTTTTATTTTAACATTTTGCACAAATAGGTTGATGTGCATGCACTATAGTGTGAGGTTGGTTATGGGCTTAATACTCATAGTACTAATGTTTATCAAAATATTCTTTACTTATGTTTTATGTCTCATACATTCTCTCTGTTGTATACAATTTTCAATCATCTTATGTAGAAATCTAGTCTCCTTCTCATATATATTATGATATAGAATGTAAGCAAGGGAATTCATAATATTTCGTTGAAATAACTTACTATGAATATTATTCTCATAACATATTAACACACTAAATATTTATTAGTTTTAGGCTAGTTCATTCATTGTATAATATTGAAACCTAATTATAATAATTTGGTGAAAGGTTTAATCTACTTAATTATCTTTACTAAAATGATAATAATATTCTCTTATCTAAAATTCTATCCTAAACTTTACCATTTTGTTTTTGATTACTTTTATAAATTTATCATACTTTATTATTGCAAGATACAATTAATTTTATTGTATTCTATTCAAAATTTAAAGTTTAACTTTGATTTATAGAATTAATTAAAAAATATAATAAATGCAAGTTTTTTACACACTTAATTACTTAAATTTAAGTTTTATTTGAACAAAATCTATAACATTTATGTTTTCTTACTCAACTTGCTTTACTATATTTTTTATGCAATTCAAAGATCTTTCTTTAGTTACACATTTGTTGAAAATGGTTGAATTTCCAACTTTTACCTCCTACAACCTTTTTTATTAAATCTATTCATTTCAAGCTTTAGCAAATTTTATAATATCTTAAATTCTCATTATTTTTTTTCCTAAAATTTTAATTATAACCTCTTAAATAATTCTAAGAATTTTTTTTTCTTCTATAAATTAAGATATTGATACAAACCTTCTAATTAATTTAACTAATCATCTTAGGTCCATAAATCTCTTCCACCATGATGAAGATCACTCCAACCCATTTAAGGATATAAGATCTATTCTCATAGACTAGTATTTATCAATGATGTCAAATATTATTAAATTATTCATTGATTTAATTATTATTATTTATTTAGATCTAACTTTAAAAAATATTATTTAAAAACATAAAATAAAATTTATTCTTAATATAATTAAACACTTAAAAATATTATTTGAATTGATGATTTATTTTTTAATAATAGAATATGTGTCTATGTGTGTATGTGCACATGTATACATACATGAATATTTATTTATTCTTTAAATTTAACTTAAAGATCAAATTCATCAAGCATAAAACATATTTAAATGATTAGAGCTAGTTAGATTTTCAACCTATTGTCAATCTCCATACCTTATTAAATTAAAGGTTTAACTTAGTTAAAAAACATAAAAGTTATCCCCTTTTGTCCTATCTCATAATGCATGAAATATCTTGCTTTTAAAAATGTATTTAAATGGATTTGGAGTTTAGCCAAAAGTCTCTAATGAGTGATTTGATTGAAGGTGTATGAGCTCTGCTAGGGTTTTCTTGTGTTGGTGGTCATCCTTGACCCTTTTTGAGTCATATCGTGCCATTGGCGTAGGATTTTTCTCTTTTCCTATGTGTATGACCATAATTACTACGGTTTTTTGGTCTTAATATGCCTTCAACCGGCTCTAACCCGTTAGTTCTTGTTGGCGTTGGCGGTTCAACGACTTTAATCAATGGCTCCTCATTCGAAAAAATGACCCCAAATTTTTTTTTCGAAAGTGTTTCACGAGGTAAGTCTTTTGACTCCCCAACTGATGTGGTTTTAATTTTGCTAGATTTTGATTTTGCTTGTCAACATTTAGCTTGAGCAACACACTCTTGTTGGGTATTTTGTTGGGAGGACTCCCCCTAAAAGTGTGCTTAAAGAATGGGTCCATAATGCCTGGGTCCCTCATGGGGTCCGCCTTGATATGGTCCAAAATTTAACCAAGGGTTTTTTCCTTTTCTGCTTGTGGAGGCCAACCATGTTCAAGCAATCTTAAATCATTGTCCCTGGTATGTCAAGTCTTCTCTGTTGGTTTTCCAGTTGTGGACCCGAGACTTTGTTGTCTCGAATGACACCAAGTTGTGGGTCCCAGTCTAGATTGAGTTTCCAGGTTTTCCTTTGCCTTGTGTGCCTTTTTTGAGTCATATTGTGTCCTCTCTGGGGAAGGTCATTTGTATTGAGCCAAATAGATTTTTCCAGGCCCGACCCCAAAAATGGGTATGTGTTGAAGTGGAACTTTCATAGGATTTGAAGGACTCCATTGACATTCAAATTGGAGTTCTCCTGCATACCCAGAAGGTCACTTGTTTTAATCTTTTGAACACATGTTATAGATGTTAATCTGCAGACCACAAGATCAAGGATTGCCCTTTGGCAGTACCTCGTACTCTTTCTCCACCACAAGAGTCTGAAAAACCCTATGAAGTGGATAATTTTGCTGCCAAACTTGATGAGAAATGGACCATGGTTACAAACCATAAAAACAAGTCCAATGACTTTGGGATGGTTTCCAAAGTCCCTGAGCTAGCTAAAGATTTTTCAAACCCTTCGGTGAAGGGGAAAGAGGCCCCAGTTGGGGTTGACAATATTCTAGTGCAACCTAGGTCAAAGGCTACGCCTTAGCTTGTTGTCGTTATGATAGCTCAACCAAATGCTTCTCCTCCTATGATGGGAGCTCAACAACGGTCTCACAATCCTTCTCTGCCATTAGAAGAAGGAGAATTTATGCAAAAGAAACAAAGATTTTCTTCTCTAAGTATTCAAATTGGGTTAGTTTCACCAGAGTTTTTACAGAATCGCTTCTCCACTCTGAATGAGGAACCAAACTCTGATGATATGGAGGAGTTTCACTCATGAATTTCCTCTCACGAAATGTTTGAGGTTTGAAAAACCTCTCCATAAAGTATTCTGTTAGGGATACTTTTCAGAAGTATACTGGTATTGAAGTGCTTTATCTCCAAGAAGTTAAAATCACTAGTTTTTTACTCGCATTGGCTTGCCATTCTCTTTGGCCAGGTAGTCAAATGTTTTGTATTGATCATGAAGCTAGATGTGGTAGAGCTATCACCCTTTTGTCCCCACAGTGGCACGCTTGTGTGGTTGACCATGAGTCTGATCCCACACATCAGCTCGTTTAAATCCTCCTTAACATTGATAATCTTTCCTTTGGGATTCTTAATCTTTATGCTTCTAATGATGCTATGGAATGCTCTTTGCTTTGGTGTTGGATTGTTGATTCATTGCTAGTTGCTACTTGGCTATTGTGTGGGGGTTTCAATATGGTTGAAATGGCATATGATAAAGATGGCACTCTGCCATTTAGATGGGTAGCTGGCGAATGAGAGGCATGGTTTTACATGCATAATAATTTGGGGTTCTTTGATCCCAATATTGGTCACCACCATTCTCATTCCCTCTGGCACACTTGGTGTAATTACCGAGTTGGCTCTAATAGGATATTTAAGTGCCTTGATCATGCCATGATGTCGGCTCAATCTTTCTTCTCTTTTAACAGCTCTTCGCTCCCAGTTAAGCCGTTAGTTGATGTGACTTTGTCAGATCATTTCCCCATTTATTTTTGCATTGAATGGGAGACACAACAACCTTGGGCCTATAATACACAATTCTTTTTGAACACATCTCTGCTTTCTCATCAACCCACATTGGTCCACATTCGTAGAGTTTGGAATTTGGAGTGTAAGCCACCTCATAATATAGGTTGGATTAATTGGTGGAATGATGTTATCACTCACACAACTAGATTTCTTTGTATTTACATGGATGCTAGTTGGCCATTTTTCACCAGCAGTCTTGTGAGGCTACCACAGTCGACCTGCGCTCAACTACTGAGGCTCTAGTGGCTAGCCCTTTCTCCCCATCATTGCAAGTCAAGGTGGCAGAATTAAGACATAAAAATCAAGTTGTAAATAATTATGCTGCTAGAGGTGCACAAATCAAAGCTAGATTGTATTGGTTGAAAATTGGCGATCATGCCTCCAAGGAGTTTTTTTTGGCTTTGCGTGCTAGACACTCTTCTCCTGGCATCAAAAAAATCAAAGATGGAAACCAAGTATATGCTGGAGTGACAACAAGCCCTTTAGGATTGTCTTACTGTTGTGCCAAATAGGCTATCTTCAACCTAGAAATCTTTTTGCAAGAAATTGCTCACTGTTGAAGACTTGAAGGAAGCCGTTCATACCATGGTGGATGACAAGGCCTCGAGTGTTGATAGTTTCCCTTGTGAATTTTACAAGGCCCTTTGGGACTATGTTGGGAAAGACTTACATAAAGTCTATCTTGAGGATTTTCATTCCAGAACCCTGCATAATATAATTAATAAATGAAATATTAAATTCATACCTAATCTTGGAGATCCTGAGGATATCTGCAACTGGTGTCCTATCACACTCCTCAATGTCTCTTACAAAATCATTGCTAAAGCTTTGGCTCTGAAGATCTGCCACCTTTTTCCTTAGATTGTGCATCTGGAGCAAACTAGTTTTATTAAATCCAAATTTATTCTAGATAACATTATTGTTGTGTGAGAAGGTATGGAGTGGTTGAGGCGTTCAGACCAGAAAGCCATTTTTGTCAAAATTGATTTTCTTAAAGCCTATGACCGCATTGAGTGGCCTTTCATTCTTTCCATGTTGAAAGCCTTGGGGTTTGGGCCTAGCTTCATTTAGGTCATCCAAATGCTTTTCTTAGACACCTCTTCTTGTATCAACAGTTGCCAATATTTTTCCTTTGGTTTATTCTGCTCTATTCGACAAGGATGCCTGCTTTCTCCTTCTCTTTATGTACTTGCTACTGAAGGATTTGGCTATCTGCTGGCCAATGCAGTTTCTCAATAGTGTGTTAGAGGCATTTCCTTGCCTAACTCCTAGGCTCAACTTGTTGATGGCCATTTTGTTGATTACTCTTTCCTCACCCTTATGGAGGAAGAGAATAATATTAAGGCGACTCTTGAATTCCTTAACATTTTTTGTCTTGTGTCTAGCTCCACCATTCAATGGCATAAAACTTTGTGCTATAGGCATTCTATTATGCTCACTCCTCATTGGTTTCAGCAGTATGGTTGGAAATGGATTGGGCCAAGAGAAATATTTCAGTTTCTGGGAATTCCCTACACCTTCTAGGCTTCTCCAATTGAGTTGTAGCAAGTTGTTCTCTCCAGAATTGAGAAAAATCTAGCCTATTGGATTACCAAACCTCTTTATCTAGTAGGGAAATTCCAAGTGTGCTCTAAGATCTTAGCTGCTACACATGTTTATTAATCCTCTTGTTGGGATCCTTCGAAAGCCACTTATGCCAAGCTTGAAAAGCTACTTTGAGAATTTCTTCAAGCCTCTACAGAGCCCCATAGAGGGTTTCACTGTGTTTCCTAGGAGTTCTACTACCTACCTAGAGACTCTAGAGGTCTTGGGTTTCTCTCCACTCAATAGCAAGGGACTGCCTTGTGTTTGAAATGGATAATTAAAGCCCTTATTGGAGATGAAGCCTAGAAAATTATCCTCAGACATTACATCCAATCTGGCTTTCCTTTTCACCAAATCACTTAGAAGGAGATTGGCTTTCAAACCCTTCTAGTTATGAAGGAACCAGTCCACATTATGGGAAATTTCATGGCCAAGAGCATTTGGAGAGCCTGGGAAGTGGTTAAGCCTTGGCTCCGCTGGTTCAACTCTAGCTTCCGTGATGGGCTTTCGCTCAATCAGTAGAATGTTTGGTGGTCACCCCTCTTTACTAGTAATGGTCAACCGTTGGCCAAATCACCTTGGCTTAAGGTGCTAAGGTTCAACAAGAAAGGAATTCAAACTTTGTAGCATGTGTTTCACAAACTCACAATGTGCATTATGCCATGGAAATATTTTCATGCTCTCTATAGTGTTCAAAACTAGGACCGTGATACTTACGATGGTTTGGTGAATGCTATTCCTATAGATATGCTTCATAAGGTGGGAATTCATGGGTCCAAGCCCTGGTGGAAGGACTAGAAGTGGTACCCGGACACCCTTTTCAGGAATTACAAGCCTAGGCTTGGTTATATGTGGCTTTCACCGCATTTTCCAATGATTGAAAGTTTGAATCAGAGGTGGCTTCTTCAATCCTTCGCTCATGTCTAGTGAAAAATATTCTCTACCACTTGGTTTCCACGTGGTGAGCCAATACTTTCCCACTTTGCTTGGTGTATTCTTTTCCAAGGCTTACCTATGGGGTCTCAACTTGTTCACTTGGGGGTCCAAGACCCTTGGTGCCATTTTTATAGGAAAGCTGAGTCTTTTAAGCATCTCTTCTGGTTTTGCACTAGAGTTCAATAGTTTTGGAATTGGATTCATGACTTCTTTCGACCTTTTAGACCGGAGCCCTTCTCCTAGCATATGATTCTGCTAGGAGATTCGCCTAGACTTCCTACTAAACATACCCAGCTTTGACACACTTTTAGAGTGGAAATTCTCTTCAATATCTGAAAAGATAGAAATGCTTGCATATTTGCTCACACCCAAATGGATAAAAAATGTTTCTTTGTATTCTAAAGCTATTATTTTCTCTAACATGCTTTTGCAGATTCAAGTTAAAGCAAACAAAGTTGCACTTGAGATGGCTCACCTTTAGGTGCTTATGGATCATTGGGGAAATGCCCTATGTACTGTGGCTTAGGTGCCCACTTCACCCACTTCCTCTTATGGCCAGTTGCCCTCTTGAGGTTGGAAATGGAGTGGCTTTGCTTGCCCCTGCTCTTAGTCTCCTCTTTGATGTGGTTCTCACCCTCCTCGGTGGTCTTGTTCTCCTCCTCTGCGGGCTGGACAGGGGTGGCCCTCTAGAGGAGCGACAGGGAGCAACAGTGGCAGTTCCAAGTGGGCCTCTGATAATACTCCTAGTAGCGGATTTGGTTGGCCAAAATCTGGCAAATGCTTTTTGCACCTAGTGCTTGCAATCTCGCTTGACGCGAGGAAACATAAGATAAAGAAAAAGAAAAAGAAGCTGACGATGGTTGCGGTCCTCCTGACATCACTCCAAACCCTACTAATGTATAGGGGAAGAAAATGGATGACAAAGACCCTCCTGGCTCTGCTGGTATTGCTTTGGCCACTTAATTCCCTTTTCTTTTATGTTTGTAATCATGGACTTTTGGGCTAGGCCCATGTGACTGGTTGTTTTTTGGATTTTTGGGTGTTGTCCATATGACTCTCGGGGCGTGCCTTCTTACCACCCACCTTTTTTTTGTGAATATGTGTTCTAATATTTTATTAATATAGATGAGTGCCTATTCATCAAAAAAATGTATTTAAATTTAATTTCTCATATTGAAATATTGTTAACCTTCTTACATAATTTAAGTCGATAAAATATGAATTATCTTCTTAAATATTTATTTAATATTTTATCTCAAATATGTTCATTAGGTGATTTGCAAAATAGAATTGATACTTGATTTAAAATAATCTTAAATGACTTAATTTAATAATTCAATAATTATCCTTGTTAATATTCATAATCTCTATCCAAACAAATTTTAACTTAAGAACTATAAAATTAATTAATAGTCATAATTAAAAATGTAGAAGTGTACAAAATGGCTTTTCTAAATAGTCTTAATGAATAATGATATAACATATCATCAAAGAATATTTTTATTGCTTTACATAATGCAATACTCATATTTTATACATTTTAAGCTATAGTAATTATCATCAATTTTTTTTTTATTAATTTTTTTTATCTTACAATAAAAGTATCTAATTTATATTATAGCAATCATATACATTGTACGTCATAAGGCAAACCTTAATCTAATTAATAGTCATAAAGAGTATTCATAATGCAAATGTAATAATTAGTATACACACAATGACTATACAAAATATAATGTAAATTATGGTACAATAGAGAGTGTAAGGTATTGTGAGTATAAAATCAACTAATCAAATAACATCAAATTGAACTTAAGAGATATGTTAATGATCAACTAATTATACAATTCTAATGAAATTGTTCACAAAAGATCAATTACAATTCAAATAATCATGAAAGAGCAAAACAATTCAAATTGAATCTAAGTAAAAAATGTAGACCTTAATCCCATTGTGGGAATATACTAAAATTGGATGTGGAGTGCTCAAATTAAACAAAATCCATGATGTTGCAAAGCAATTGATGAAGAAATGAAATAAAATGGCTCACAAAATGCTCTCAAATTGATCAAATTGGGCAATCAATTCAAGAGAGTAAGTTTACCCAATGCTTGTGAATGAATTATTATGAAAAAAGGTTTGGTATTTATAGAATTTTGAGAGCATGATCAATGGTGAAGATCAAAAAGGCTAATCAATGGATGAAATCAATGGAGAGGAGTGAACATGGATCAAGGATGCACCCAACAGATGATAATCCATGAGACATGGATCAAAGATCATATCAATGGTCCAAAATCTATAAGAGACTCAACCAATTCCCTAATTTTTAGGAATTTTGTTGGAAGATATTTCCATTTGTAGGGAAATATTTGAATTCAAAAAGGGAATATTCCATGGGAATATCCTTTGTGCAAGTTGAGGAAATTGGAGGATTTGGAAAGTAATTAGCTAATTAAATAATTAATTAAAATCATTTAATTAGTTAATTAGAGGCTTTAATTAAATAATCATGAATTATTTAATCAAAGTATGATTATGACATTTAATTAAATAATTTTCATTATTTAATCAAATGAGAATGAAATTAACATAATTAATTGAATAAAATTGATTTATTTAATTAATAGGAGAATAGGCGAATTTAACTAAATAATTGATATTATTTAATTAAATAGATGAATTATTCAAAATAAACTAGGAATGGTTTTAGTAATTGAAATCAAGTATGTTATATTGTCAAGACAGTTTTAAGTATTTACAAGTATACAACAAAGGGTGTATATACATAGTAATTTAGAAATCAACTTTCTATAAATATAAACATTGAAAAAACTTGACCAAACCTGAAGAATCTAAAAACATGATATTATCATCTATTTCAATTGAAAACACAAACTTTAAATAATTCCATTGATTCATCCCATACTTCCCATCATATTTTCTAGACTTTGTAGTGAACCCTTTATAATTTAATTACATTGTAATAGGAAGTTTTCAATACCAAACACAAGAGAGGAGGCTCGTTACATTTTAAACCTTTTCATTAATAAGTTTAGTATTTAATTAATAAATTAACTAATATTAATAGTTTTATTAATTTATTTAATATTCTTATAATATGTTATTAGAAAATTTATATTATAAGTTTTTTCTAGACTTTAAGAATTGAGTAGCCTCTATATAAACTGCAATGTTCTTGGTAAACACTTTTCATGTGATCGAGCATGGTAGCCCTCTGGTATCACGGGAATGGTACCACGGGGATGAGAGGTAGACGATCTTGTGACCTCTTGCCTGGAAAAGAATGCTTTAGCCAATTGAACCAAGGCCCCCACCTCATTATAAGATTTCATATCTTATAGTTAGATCCCTATAAATATTATTTAGGACCAATTTATAAAAAAAGGAAAATAATAGTAAACATTATCCTCTAACACTCACCCTTAATGTTTATAGGGGTGTATACCATCAATTATTTTTAAAAATGTAAAGATTAAGTCTTTAGTCAAAATTATAAATTTTTCATGATACATTATGTAATAAGGCATAGAAAAAATGTAGTATTCTTATAAATTAAAAGAAATCATAGAATTTTCTATTTCTTATGCCATGCACATTGATAGCAGCCCCATCACTTATTGAATGCATTTAAATTTTTAATGTTTCTTTATTATCATAATTCACTTTTATATAATTGGTGAATTTACAATAAAAATAATAGATACATAAAAGGTTGACCAAAAAATAAAAAATAAAATTTATTACATAGTTAATCATGTAACCATAAAATCAAATTAATAATATTATTTCATACAATTATAATTAAATGGGCATAATTGAAGGATAAATTATTGCTACAAGTACAAAGATTATAACTTTATTTTAATAACACCATGTTGTTTTGTCACAACCAACAACAAGAAATTGATCATGTATTAGATGTCTCCCTAAAGAATCAACTTAGAGACAAGGACCATAACTAGTGCAATTCATTTTTTTTATTGTTAACAAACATTGATTTTTTTATATTAGAATATCGTACAAATGATAATGGTGTTGATGTTTTCAAAATTTTAAGATATTCAACCCAAGAGATATAAGTGTATTCTAAACCACCCCTCTCTGCATCACCAATGTCTATTATGAACCTTTCAAATATTAACCTTTGATAATTGTTTATGGTTAAAGCCTATGCCATTTTAACATAGATTTATGTACAACAACTTCTTATAATAGATAGAAGAGGAAAAACATTTGGATTATTAATATCTCATTACACACCCATATAATTATCATATTCTAAAATCATACACAACGAAAACTCTAATGATCAAGTAGATCTTGATAGTAAAATCTACTTTTTATTGTACCAAGTGCTCCATTAACTAAACTATCATTCACCCACAAGTTATAAACCAACACCATGCTTTGGTCAACACATCGTAGAAAAAATCTATTTAAGTATTCATCATCAACATCACATGATCTTATTCTTAATATTGTAGATACATCAATGCAACTAACGAGTGATATAGGTTTGCTTCATTTATTTAAATATTCAACTACCTAAATCTTTTAGATAGAAATAAAAAAAACATGAAAATGTAGATTAAAGTACATACATAAAAAAAGTGTTTTCTCCTATCTAAATATATTTCACATAAATACAAACTATGTTCATTCCCTATATGGAAATACGTTACTTTTCTTCTGAAACAAGGAAAGCTAGAAAGTCATAAACAAAATCTAACAAATAAGTTGACAAAAAAAACCTATATTAAGGATTAATTTGGGGAATACATTAGGAAGTGATTATTGCACACATGCCAACACACTTTTTGGATGAAAATGAACTTGTGATAGCATCCAATTGGATTATGGTACTTCATACATATAAATATAAAGTTTTTATATCAAAATGAATGTTCTAGCTGATGTGAATAATCTGCACATAACCAAGGATAGGAAACACTAACATAAAGTTATCAAAATTATTCAAAAAAATGAAATTATGTATGAAGTAAATAATTTAAATAACTTAAAGTCAATAAGAGAGTGAGAGAGAAGTTCGAATGTGAGAAGATTACCAAAATTATTGTAGCTAAAACAAAATAAATGGGGGGTGATTAATTGGGATCTTTTTGATGTGGTCAAGTTGAAAATATGGTCACTTAAACTCCACAAAAATAAACAAAGGAAATGGATTTAGAGTATAGTGTGCATTATTAACCTATGTGTATCTAGGTCTAAGAATAACAAAGAAAATTATAAAGGAGTAATAATAATTTTATCTACTATTATCCTTGAGTGCATGGAGACAAGAATAAGAGATGTAGTGGATGTGTACATGCAATTTTGAGCCTAAAAGAGTAAAATAAAATAAAATAAACCTAATATACTCAAAACACAAGAAAAACTCGTGATTAAGGATAAGGGTTAGTAAAACATGATGAAAATATGAGAATAGATCACTAAACTAGCCCTTTTTGCACCAAAGAGAGGTGGTTGTGCTCATGGATGGTTGGATGTGAGTGCTCTTTTTAGTAGCATAAAGTTGCATTCAAGTAGTGGATAAAAATATCTTTGGTTGAGGCAGATTTATATATTATTTTCCTATAGAATGGATGGCTAGGATGAACTTGAAATATCAATGGCTCATATTATTTGAGAGCCATGGGGAGATAAAAGGAGGAAAAATGTCCTCATGTGGTTGGAGGAGATAGAGGGAGAGGAATTAAGGAGAGAAAAAATGGTGGATATTCTCCTTGGAGAAAGTGGAGAGACAAGATGGAAAGGGTACTTGAGAGTACCATTGATGGAATTTAAAATTAGATTGAGGGTATGGGCAAAGAATTTACCTATGTGACATGGTATCAAGGCCATGTCACATGTAAAAAGGACCATGCCTTGTGTACAAAATGCCCATAAATTTTTACACATGGTGATTAAGGGGTTCTGAATAAGATTAGGTTGTGCAAGTGGGTAATTAGGGGATTAAGTGGATTAGCCCACTTTATAAAAAGTCGAGGAAATATATAATTATATGCATAGATATATTTATTTAATTTTTGGGAAAGGGATATGGGACTTAGGTAAATAAATAATTGGATTTATTTACCTAAGGTGGATTTTAGGAGGAAGATGATTTAATAATTTAGACTAGAAATAGGGTGCATGTGAATAGTGATGAATAGTGACTTTATTAATTAAATAATAAAAATATTTAATTAATAAGGGGATGAAAATCAGATAATTAATTGAATAATAATGGTTGTATTCAATAGATTATATAAGAAATATTCAAGTATTGACAAGGTGTCAATTTAAGGTGTCTAAATTTTTCCCCTCTTTGAAGTGGTGTTACGAAGTAACATCATTTCAAAGAAGAGTAAAACATAGTGCTTGGAAGAAAATTATTAGATTAGGGAAGATGCCATACTATTTTAAAGGAGTGACTATGAATAAAGATGATGAAAGTGAGGGTGGATGCCCCTCAAGAGGATAGGTAGGTTTGGGAGAACATGAGTGTGCTCACAAAATGGATGAGAGGATGCAAGGTGATGAGGAAGAGGATTCAAGATGATGAATTAAAAGAGAGGAAAGAGATATGTGATGAATATATAATAGAAGGATGATGATGGATGAGTGAAAATTAATTATTATATTGCATTAGATTGAGCACCCTTTATTTGATATAACACTAGATGTTATGCACCAATGTATAAGGAACTAGAGTCACAACAATTCACATGCATAGAAAAAGATAAGTCATAAGAAACCACATGTCATATAACACCATGATATAAAAGATCATGATACCAATATGACATGCAGGTTGTAAGGATCAATATAGATGCAAGACAAATGATAATGCACATAAAAAAGAAATAAATAATGCACCAAATTATTCATAGAAAAAAATGATATTGCCCCAATCAAGTTGAAAAGAAAAGATTGAGTCATGATGGATGGAGTGTTGTTGATGTGGGAATGATAAACAACACAAGGATTGGGAAAGACATATATCTCGATGATGATGATTGATTTTGGATCAAGGCTTACAACAATTATATACATCTTATATAAGAATAAAAATGATGTAGTATATTTAGCTAATTTATTTTTTGAACAAATTGAGGTTGCATGGTTTGCCAAAGAGTATTTTTTGAAAAAGAGACAAAATTAATTGGACATTTCTAGAAGACATTATGGAAGAAGATAAAAATAGATGTGAAATTTAGTTTAATATACCACCCATAAACTAATGGAAAAATAGTAGTAACCATGAATTTAGATTACTTGTTGAGATATTTGGTTGGCGAAAATATATGAAATTGGGATATGGTTCTACTAAAACTAGAGTTTACATGCAATAATTTAGTTAACAAGAATATAAGAAAGAGACCATTTATAGTCACAAATGACACTAGTCCAATAAATGTATCAAAGTTGAAAGATATTAAAAAGGAAAGAAGATGGTAAGTGCAAAATAATGGGTCCAATTTTTGGCCAAAAAGTGGAATTATTTTTCCTAAAAATAAAAGTTTTTCACAGTTGGAGTAAAAATTTTAAGCACTCACACATAGAATATTAACATGGTGTAAATCCATAAAAATGTAGGATTTGGTTTCTAGTTTTTAAATATGTAATTTATTCTAATAACTAATTTTTTTTTGTTTTGTATAGGGTGTACAAAATTTATTTTTTTAAAATCATGTTTTGGGACAAAACATGGACGTGTATGGTTAGTATAATTTGACCTAAATGAAAGTAATTTTATAGTTCCTTTTGTGGAAAAATGCATATAATGGTGAAGTTAAATGTCAAATTATTTTTATAATTTTTAAAATTAATTATTTATTGGCCCTAATTTGTGCTTTTAAAACCCCACATATGGCCAACATAATTTGAGATAAACTAATTGTAAAATGGTTTTCTTCTCATGTAGATAATGATGTCTAGTTTGGTTAGACATAATGTTTTGGAAAAAATATTAAAAAATTAAAAATTATTTGAAAATAGTAATATATGTCATTTCAATTTTATTACTCCCTTTGTTCAAAACATTCATTCATAAATACAGAAACATTTTCAATAGTAAAAAAATTTAAATATTTGAAAACTAGACATTGTCATATATAATAAGTTTTAATGTGGTCTATAAATTCTTAAAAAAAGTTGTCAACAATGTTACTAAAGTCAAAATTTCTCTTGTTAACATAAATTTTTAATGGAATGATCTAGGGTGAAGGGAAGGAAAGGGAGTGGGGGAAAAAGTTTGAAATTTGTAGAGGGCGATGGAGATGGCGAAGACGATGATGATGCCGATGGGTTCTTTTAGGATGTTGTGCAGTCTAGTATTCTTCTGTCTAGTGCTATGTTGGGTAGTTTTTGTTGCAATGGGGAGGTTTTTTTCTGAAGGAGGTGAAGTAGTGGGTGTGGCTACTTTTGAAGCTGTAGATGGTACTTTTCTGAGCACACTTTTGGGGGCTTCTTCCTTGTATTAATTTGGAGGTGAATTTGTGCTAGTTTTTGGACCATAGGGGCCTTTGTTTTGGCTTGAAATCTTGTCTTGCATGGGGAACGAGCCCTCTTTCTCAGAGATTTATGGGGGAGCAACCTATTTTCTGGGATTTTCTTTTCTTCTCTTTGTTGGACATTTTTGGGTGGAACCCAATTTTCTTAGGTTTTCATTTGTTATTTTGGTGCACAGTCTGTAGTTTTTCTTTCCATGGTGCTTTAATGGTATGACCTTGGGGGTTGTGGTTCCCTGGCTTCTTTTAGTGGAAATGGCTCGTGAGGATACCAACTATTTGGACTACGAAATGCTCCTTCTCTTGCACTTAGATTTTAACGCCTTCTGGTTTGTGTTGCTTACTTTTCTTATGTGGTTTGTTCTCCTGATGGATATGGCTTGTGAGATTTATACAAGCTGCTTGTTCTATGCTTTGCATCAACTTTGGTGCTTGGTTGGGAACCATCTTTGGTTTGTGAGGATTATTTTTTTGATGGGGGTTGTTTTCTTCTTGATGAATGCTTGTTTTTTGTTGTCCTCATTGAGAAGGGTTAAGGGATATTTTGTTTCCTTAGTTATTATTTTTTTAATGTCTAGGCTATTCCTAAATTCTTTCCTTGAGACCCAAAATTGTATGATTTATGTTGATGTCAACCCCTTTTGGGATGTGAAGATCTTATTGTAGGATGGGGTTGTTATCTCTTTGGAGTATGTTTTATTTGTTGTGCATGCTTTTGTCTTTTATCTGTTGGCTGAGTTGTTCTAAACATCTATCCTGAAGGCTTGGGTGTGTGTGTTTTTAGTATTGATGGCTAGGGTTCTTTTAAAGTTTTTCTTCAAGTACTAGGAGTTCGTGATGCCAAAGGATGTTGTGATTACCCTTTCTACTGGAGTGTTTTCTTTCTATTGGCTTCTATAGTTGGTGTCTTCTATTGACATGGAGACTACTCCTATTGAGGTGGAGCCCTCTCCTATTGAGTTGGAGATGGTTGTTGTAGATGTGGTGGGAAGATATCTTCTCTTGTGTTACTTCCTATTGAGGTGGAGCTTGTGTGTGCAGGAGAGTGGAGGCTTTGGTGGTGAGGATTCTCATATCATCCTCTCCTATAGAGGGGAGCTCTCTCTTATGGAGGTGGAGTTTGGGTTAGCATATTGGGTGAATGGTATTGTAAGAAGGTTGATGCTTCTAAGTATTTAGTGGTGATCTCCAACTCCCCTATTGAGGTGGGGAGTTTGGATGTGTTGGGAGTGTTGAAAAACAAGGGTATGTGAGTGTTTAACACTAATAAGTTGGTTTTTTTTTCAGCTCAATTTTGATTGTTTTGAACAATTGGTTAGCTATGGCTTGGCTGATTTAGGCTATGCTTATGGTCAATTAGGGTTCAAGGTCCTTGTAAAAACTTGGTTGTAAAGGGTTAAAGGTCCCTTCAAAACCTATTTTTTGCAGCTTGAGTAGTCTTTCTTATCCTTTGGTGGTTACTGATTGTTAGGCTATTGTTGGTTCACAACTTATTTCTTTATCAACATTCTTTGTCTTGAAAGGATTTTAGGTTCCTTAAAAAACCTGCTTGTAATGGGTTTTAGGTCCCATCAAAACCTATTTTTCCTCTAATAAAAAACATAAATTTTTAAATGAATTTTCAAGGCTAAGGGTTGGATTTTCAAGCCTAAAACAAAAGAAAAACTATAGTTTTCAAATTTTAATTTTTATGGAATACATACTTGATCCAAAACATGTACCTACTCCAAAACATGTGTCCCTTCTACAAAGGAATAAACATATTGTCTAAATAGAAAGGGATACTTGGAATTTCTATTGAAAACTTGTACTTGTTTTAAAATGGGTACTCATTTCTTTTTAAGTGTGCACCTATTTTAAAGAGATTTTTTGTGTAGATTCTAATTATATTTTATTTATTTATTTATTTTTTCTCAACTTATTTTTCTACTAAACAACATTTTTAAAAAGTGATGTTCACTTCAAACATCATAATTTTTTTTTTATAGAAATGATACAATTCTAATTTTTAAAATATAGATTTGTCACACCAATATCTAGTGCATGGATATTTTTTCATAATTTTTTGTTACATTTTTTTTTTAATTAATTTTCCAAGTTAGAGTAATTATAATTAGGACAAAGGTTTACTTCGGACTGCATAACTTTTTATGTATGCATTTGAATTAACTTATTCAAGATTCTTTTGTTGGAATAAGAACATCAATACCTAGTGCACATGTATTTTTTAGAATTTTTTTCTCTACTTTCCTATTTTTTCGTATGTGTGAAACAAAGAACTTGATGTTTTTTGAAAACCTATATTCACAAGAAATTAAAAAAAAATATAATAATTAAATTAAATATATTCAAAATTATACTTTTTGGGAAGCTTATAAGAAGGGCTACATACTTACAAAACATAAATTTTAAATGAATTCATTTGATTTCCCAAAAGGTAAATCAAAAGTGGTTTTTTATCAACATTTTGATAGGTGTAGAGGAGACTCCATTATAGGTATGGTTTAAAACTAACGAGGTTCTATCCAAGGGGGTTTGATCTAATGGGGTTTGATCAAACCCTCTTTAATTAAAATCATTTAAATGAAACCTTTAAAGGCTTAAATCATTATATTTTCCAAAATTATGTGATTTCAAGCAAAAATTAGGATGTCCCAAAAAGTGTAACCCATTATTGTGGCAGAACTAACTTGTACTTGTTTATTTTGTTTCTAGGTTTCTTTCACATTTGATAGTCACTAAAGATTCCATTACATTTCATCACCACTACATATTTCACCTTGAAATTGGATACATGTGTTCATATTGGATCCTTCAATGAAATATCTAAATCTCAAGAGATTATAATCACCACAGAGGTATATTAAGATAGTATATTGACATAAAATTTCACTATTGATGTTTGTGCCAATTAATAAAAGCTTGTAACAACTAAGGAACATGTTACAAAGTACATTAGACACTGGAGGGCCTATGATATGGACTAGATTGAGATAAAAAGATCCATCCTTATCACATTAATTTTAAAGGTGTATCTACATGTTTCATGATACATTGATATTTGTGTCACCCTATGGATGACTAAGATCACTTCTATAACTAGAACCATATATACACTATTGAAGATCTTTAGAAATCAATAAAGAAAGTGGAAATAATTAGAGCATGGATTTGTATTGCAATATATTTCTAATTATATCATTTTCACATTGTAATCTAATGGCTAAGGTCTATCATGTTGGAAGATCATTACAATAGATTGTAATGTTTTTATGATTGTAATAGAATAAGAATATTTTTCATATTCTTCAATTGATTTTTTGTGAGTTTTTTTGTTTGGATACATGGTTGGATAACCCTTTATTGGACCCTCTATCCATAAATTTATTAATTTATCTCTCTATTTGTAACATAGAAAAATAGATCCTAGGTCCTAAATGTAAAGAACCTAGGATGCAGGGCCCTTTTTCCAAGTCATTTTAAGATGTAGATAAACAAGGTGATTAGTTTTACTATCAACCATGAAGGTGAGCCAACCAGATCTAGATCTACATATGATTAAGGATGGGAATAGATTGGAAATGATTTGGAATGTTTAACCTAATTATAATATTTTCCCTAATATGTAAATTGCAAGATCCAAACAACTAACAAATTGAAACAATGGTTTGTAGGTGGATTTATGAAGTGCAGAGTGATATGTACCAACCCAAAAAATATTGTTTCAAGAACTATAGGAGGACTAGGTTGCACTTGGGTGAATGGGTCTTTGTAGGAGTGTCTTGACCAACTTTTAGGGTCCTATGATATCGTATATGAGCTTCAGATTCCCACTTGCAAATATGTCGAAACATTGTCAGATATTTTTGTAACTAAGTTTCCATGGCTTAACAAGATGTATGACAACAAATGTAACAATAGAAATTTTTTCTTCAATCCAAGTCTTCAATCCTTTTAAACTTGAGATCTGCACATTCATAAAGAGAGGAAATGTTGGGGTATTTTATGGGCTTTCTTCAGTCAAACCTTGTGTAAGTGTTTCCACTTCCATAATGGTAATGACAATGATAGAAATGAAAATCAAAAGGAAGGAATGATGAATGAAAAAAATGCTGCAATCACCACCCTTCCATGGTTTCCTTGAAGGAATGAAGTCATGCACATCACCTCAAGGATTTAGATCTTTCTTTTCTTGAATGCTCGAATGCTTTGGAGAACTACAACAAGGGTTATCCTTCAGAAAACCATGATAACATGAACCCATGAACTCACATACACTTTGACATAATGCTTGGATCTTGAATTTCTGCAATAAAGCTCTTAAAATGTTTCTCTTGACAATAATTCTTGATCATAAATTATCCTTCAAATTGTGCTCTAGTTTCAAATGGTGAAATGACTAGGTATTTATAGGCATTTATCCAATTTCCCAAAAATAAGATTCCAAAAGTTAACACTTATAATTTGAATTTTGAATGCTAAAATACCACCAACAACATGTCCAAAAATGGGTCCTGACTAAGAAGGGGGACCCATTAGCCCATGGGTGAATGGGTCTTGACCCAAATTTCGAGGACACTACATGTCAAGAATAACACATGATTTGGATGCATTTATTTAATGCTTGCAATTTTTACAAATGGGCTCCAAAATACATAATTTTAGGACATTATGGGATTAATTAGGCTTATTAATTTAGGGGGCCAAAAAATAGTGTGAAATTATTAAGGGTGACAATTTTCTATAGTAAACTTAGCCCTTGTGAACTTACACTCAAACTCACACTAAAGTAGAGAAATATATGTCAATAGGGGTTTAAATGTACTAAATATTAGAAGGATAGAATGAAAAAGGTTCAAGGGGGGTGCACAAGCCCCTAGGATCCAAGATCTCATGGAAAAACAACATGAGCATAAAGGAACACACACATGTATGATATGAAACAAGACAACATATACAAACATACACTGTCAGAATACACGAAGCATACCCGATGAAAACACATGACACGATGGAATATGAAGATGACAACGAAATGAAAAAAAGCACAATATAAACATGATGTAAACATGAAGAAGACACACACAAGACATACAAAAAACACAAGGTTAGTTCTAAACGATTTGAGTCAGTAAGGAAAAGAGACCCCAGTCTTAAATTATCTCTGTAGACATCCAAATTTGACCATTTCAATGTGGTAAAATTTATCACCAATTTCATCTATTTCTCATCCACATCTATATTAATTGAATAATTTTTATTATTTGATTAATATTTACCTTCTCTCCCAATATTTTCTAAAGTATTTAATTATCTAATTAAATACCTTATCCTATTTCCTCTCAAGATTAAATAAATATTCCAATTTATTTAACCTTTTCATTTAGCCAGTATGAATTAAAATCAATTTTTAATTCATTCCCTTTCTCTCTCCTCTTGTCACATCTTCCATAATCCATCTTTAATCATGATTAATCTAATTAATCTATGATTAGGATGTGCACATTCCTTAATCGAGTTCAATGTCTTATCCTCCATAACTTGCCACTTTCCTTTAATCTTCTCACCAACCTAATTAATCATTTGCACAAACATAATGCTTGATTAATTATCCCTTAACCCCACCTAATTCCAATTATGGAATGTACCTTCATCAACCCCTTCATTAATGCTTTCTCCATTTGGAGAAGTTATCTCCCCTTTTCTAGGAATTTTTAATTCCTATTTAATATCCGCATGTGCCCATTTGGAATTTTAAATTATAATATATTGCTTCTAGATTTCTAGAGGGACTGAAAGGAATTTTTAATTCCTTGTATCATTCTAAGGAGGATTATTGAGGAATTTTTAAATCCTCACTTGTCACATCTTCCTGTCATTTGAGAGAATGAGACAAGCCACCTCTTTTCTCCCTTTCCCAAGGTACTTGAAAGTACCTCCACTTGGATTCTACCTCATCTCCACCTCATCATGAACCTCATCTCCCTAGGATGACACATGTCATCCTCTCAAGAGTTGAGATGCTTAAGGCATCTCAACCCTTGGATTCAATCCCTAGATTGAATCCTAGCCCTCCATTTGATTTCCCCTCTAATGACTAAGGAAACACTTCAATCATCCAAATTCATACTCTCAAGCTTTCATACAATCTCCATAGCCAAAATCTTGCAAAATTAGCCATATGACACCCAGTTGCATCCATATTTGCATCCAAATCAAGAAAACACAAGTTGTTATGCTTTTGAAATCGACATAGAGCACACAGATCAAGCTATCAAAAGGGGAAGACAAATCCATCAAGTTTAACAAGGTAAAAATTTATGTTTACCTTCATTTTTAGGTTGAACTTCATCCTTAGGCCCTAATTTAAGTGCTCTGCTTTATTTTTTGGGTCTTTTTGCATTTATTTCCTTTACATTTTAGTAGACTAAAACATTGCACATATTTTTGGAACACCTATTGGGACCCACTTCATGGGTCCTTTAATGTTTTTAATTGTTTGAATTTTTTTCGGTTCATACTTCTTTAGGTATAGAGGCAAATCCACCCAACAAGCGAATACATGATATAGAGTTGCATCCACCTCAAAGACAGGTGAACACACTCAACCCCTAGGTTCCTAGTTACAGAAAGGTGAAACCAAAGGAAAATAGGAGAACCTATAAAGGTACATAAGTGATCTTGTGAGGACTCCAACCGAGTCCTCCACAGAGGTGATCTCGAGTATAGGAGAGAAAACCTATGACTTATAGAGGTGATTTCGTACCTCCCAATCAAACCATTTCTTCAAAGGAAAACCTGAGACTTCCAGAGGTGAATCTGCATCACATTATAGAGGAAAACCTAAAGATACAAAGGAAAATCCATGACACCTTTAGAGGTGAATCCACTCTAAGGATAGGAAAATATGAGGTATAACCTGAGTACTAGTTTTCATCCAGAACAAGTCATCAAGGAGAGAGAAACAAGTAAATAAGACAAGCTATAAAGGGGGAGAAAAGAGAAAAGGAAATTGGTATGGTATTTAAAGATGTTGTTTCTGTGATGTTTTTTCACATCATGTGTTGCCATCAATGAAAAAGAGGGAGATTTTTGTAAGGATGAGCAGTTGGTGTTGTTATTGATTTCAACAAGCTTGTGTTTTCATTGATGACTATAGTCAAACGAGATTGTTGCAAGAGTGTGAGTGGTTGATGCTTTGATTAGTTGCATTATGTTGTCATTAGTAAAGCTATTGGTGTCATCCTCTAGTGTTGATTTGATAAGCTTTTGTCTATGGATGTGGAAGTATTGAAAATGATGAGGATGTGTCTCGAGTGCTTGGTTTCCAAGTGCTTTTGAGAAAATTTGATAAAAAGAGGAAATAGTGTGTTGCAGTGGTGTTCTAGTTTTTCTCCACATTTGTTCGAGGTTGAATATCTACTTGTGTGATTTAGATATGTTTTTGAGAGGTTATTAGAGGTGTTATATTCAAGAGGTGGTATGCTGGATCATTGTATAGAATAATTTGTGTTCACTAGTGTGTGACTGTGCATTGTAGAGGTCTCTAGGAGAAATTTTTTTTCTTTTTGTTTCTCCACAATTGTACTTCAAGTCTTGCAATTCCAAAGGTGTGTTTATGGTGTTGGTGGTTTACCTTAGTCAAGAGGGTTTGAGGTTTTGTGCTTCAAAATATGGTTTTCTGAATTATAGTATATGGCAAAGTTGTTTGAGTGTACTGGGTGTGCACATGCTTCAGGTGAAAGTTGTTGCAAAGGAGTTTGATGGATTTCAGGGTGTTTGAGGAATATTCTAGATCATTTTCAAGCATGGTGTGTGGTTTTCAAGTTGTCTGTGGGTTTGAGGAAGTGTGTACTTAAAAGTCTAATGGTGTTTGCATTGGTAATGACTGACCCGGTGTTTACACTACATGCGATTGATAATTATTATTTATAGTAGCATGTGGTTGATGGATGTTGTTGATTTGGGTCCCAATTAAGGTTTGATGTCGTCTGATTTCACTTCTACTCACCATGGAAGTGTTTTGGTGCTGACCTAATTTAAATTTACAAATTTGAGGTGCATAGCCGACCTTGGAGAAGGTTTCAAGGTTGAAGACGGTATAAGTATGAGTTGAGTTGTTGAAGTGTAATGTCCCCTTCTAATTAATCTTCTGAGAATTAGAGGATTAGCCTATCACATCGACCCTCATAGGCTAATGGTTCTAGGTAGAGGGTCGCTTGAATAGGCACTTGGTCGTTAATTTGCAGTGTTGATAAATAGAGTATGGTGATGGGGTGAATTTATGCATTTGGTGTGATATTTGTGCTTAAAATTATGATCCTCACCATTTATTTCACCTTCTCTGGCTTAGGGACCATGTGTCTTTTAATTAAAGGGGTCACTTTATATTTTTCAGTTACTATTCATTCATAAAGTGAAAAAAGATCATAACTTAAGTGAATAGTGCTCACTTTATGAATAGTGTTTTTCAATGAAAATTTATAAAAGGCAAAGAGAGAAGTTCGACCCCCTCATGCTTGGAGTTATTTTTGCTTGTTTGACTTGTGAGTTTGGAGTTTGAGGAAGAGGGAGACTAGGGTTTCTTGATTTCTGCAGTGGGTGAGCTTGGAGGGGGCTTGTTTTTAGTTTATGAGCTGCTTGAGGGTGTGAAATACCATCTTAAGGTTGCTGGTATGAGATTAAATGCAAGTTTTTGGTGACATTAGGAGTTGTTGGTGAATTTAAGAGCTGATTTTCTAAATAGAGATTTCTGCCTAAGACTCCATCTTCCATTTTAAAGAAGTTGTTTGCATTTGGAGGGGTTTTGGGGCTGATTTATGCAACTACAACCATCCATCCCATTCAAGAGGGTTTCATCATCAGCAAAAAAAAGAAATGCCTCTTCTAAGAGGCTGCAATCTTACCTATAGGGGGCACCCCTACCCTAGGAAGCTTCCCATTTTGGTTTATGGCGAGAGAAGCTTGAATATCGAAAGTTGTAAGCTCTTATTTGGGGTTTGGTACTCTAGCAAGTTACTATTCACAGAACTATAAGGCTGTAAGTTAAAGTTTAGTAGAAGATATATTTAGCTTTAAATATGATGTAAACTAAATGTTGTATGCATCCTATTATGTAATGAAGAAATCATATTTGGCTTCTAAAATGAGTCTTTACTTGATGTATCTCAGTAGATTAGTTTCTTAGAAATTTTTACTTCATGTACACACTCTTTAGTTCTTATTTAGCATTCTTAGCAAGAAAACTCAAAACAAAAAGACATAATACCAAAAAAAAAAAAAATCAGACCTACAAACACATTGGAACAAATCAACAGAGTGGTGGTTCACTACATGAAGGATGTTGAGATAGATGTGAGAGATGTGAATGAGGAAAATTTCATTGTGTTAGAGTGAAAATTTGAGAAGTACAGTGCGATCTTTCATGTGTTAGTTTACTAGATGCAGTGAGTGAAAGGTGGCTATAATTATTTAATCAAACTATGAAGGTGTTGATGTCATTTTGGTGGATTCTTTGTTGCATTGAGATGATTTTCTCTATGTAACAATTATTTCTATCTTCTTTTTCTATTTTGGCAGCGAGCCTTTCTTCTTTGGGTAGTGAGCCCTCTGATAGTGAGCCCTATTGTATTCGGTGTTGATATTACTTATATTGTGAGTTAATCCTCACCGTGGTTTTTCCCTTCTTGGGTTTTCCATGTATATTTGGTGTTCTCTTATGTATGGTGTTAAGTTGGTTCAATTTCTATTATTTTCTTTTCATGCTAATTCATCATAACAGACTTAAGGGTTTAATGAATGAATTCTGATTTGAATGTTAATAAGGGTTTTGAAGTTTTAAGGTACAACTGATTCACTCCACTCTCAGTTGTCTTGTGCATTAAACAAACCCTTTGGTTACACATGAACCACTTGATTTTGGGGCCATCTTGAATGGAATTTTATTTGGAGAGGAAAATATCCCCTCAATCAAATCTGAAGTCAAACAACAATCTCAATGGAGATATGAACACACCACCTAAAACAACAAAGGTTGAATGCAAAATTTGTAAACTAGAATCAATGTATTATGTTTCAAACTTGCAAGAAGGATTACATAACTTCAACAAATCTAATTATCAGATTTTACAGTCCCTAGGACTAATGTACAACAACTCAAAACAAATTAAAATCTGATTTTTATATGGAAATGAATAAATACAGCATCAACACCTTTTCTCCTTTCAACTACAACGTCAAATCTTCAACCTATAGCTTCTGGTCTTGAATATTCCATTGAATCAATCTTCAATAATGGATTCCATGATCCATTTTTCTATCACCACACCTTCAAACTTGCAACAAAACACTCCCCATATCCTCTCCAAGTAGATGCTACCTCCCCTTTTCCTTCACCAAAAATTTGGAAGAATCATCAACTCCATAAATTATCAAATCTCCTTCCAATCAATTAGCATCCACTACCTCCATTTCATGGAACCTCCATCTTCCACACCTAACCCTAGGAATAATGCATTGAAAATGACATAAAATATTAAATGTTCAACCAAAAAAATAAAAAATGAAAACCACTCCCAAGAATTGGCAACAAATTGGATTCCACTCCTAGCAAATAGGCCTAATCTTGGAAAAGCTATAGTCAAAAACATGGGTGCCTAGATTTTTCCATGCTACATTCTAGGAGCAATTACTGAGTTTTCAAAAAGCTGTAATTCCCCAAATCCCATGCCCAAGAAGGCATATTTAGAGATTTTTCCTTGAATATGCCACCAAAATGCTTCCAAATTACAATAAGGCTACTACATAAAAGATGACCAAAAATATTTAATAAAATATTTGGCCATTTATTATAAAATTATTCACCTAGGACATTAAAATATAAACTATTGCAAAAATTAAATAAATCATCTTTTTGGGTGATGCAAGATTGCTTTCACAGCCTAGGATGTGTTGGTGTTTTTTCTAGCAGAACGTTCAAATCCTCTAAAGGGTAGCCAAACCTTATGCTCAATAATTTTCAAAGTTAGTGGCCAACACATAAGTAAGGATTTTACTTCTACTCTACAGGCTCTATGAAACCTAGGAGGGTAATCCCATTTATGCTCATAAGGTACTCATTCAGTCAAAATCATTTCTACACACAGATGAATTCCTCTAAAATGCAAATAGGAAATATTCATCAAAGGTTTGGCTGACCTTTAAATAAGTTATTATCCATTGCAAGGAATAAGGTGATACTTCAGATTGGGACAATATAATTGAATTTTTTTATGATTTCATTCTCATTCCAAGCCTCTAGTTAGGTGCATTACTAACTTAATTAACTCTAAGATAAGCTAATGAAAAGACCAGTGCCTCATCCATGTGGATAATGGAGTCACCTCTGAAATAAATTAGTAATACACTAATAATTCAACTCAATAACTAGTGGACTATTGGTATACTACTTTGTAGCATTCAAATTACTGTGTTTAAAACATAGCTTCTTACCAAATCCTATATCATTTTCTCACAAACCCATGACCTTATTTTAGCATTAAATCAACTCCTTGAATTGAAGTATAAATAAACTCATTCATTCAATTTAAACAATAGAAGACAAATGAAATAATTATTAACAATTTCATTCATAATCTGTAAGGAAAGTACACAGGAGAGCATATATTTTAGAACTAATACTTTCTTCTTATTACTAATGTTACTGTAAAGCCATTTTAAGATCATTACATTATGACTCATACCCTAAAATTTTCCTTGATATATTCATCAATTTATCTATTTACATTATGCTCCTTTCTGCGCTTAGCATTTCACCTAGACCCTTCTGAGACTCAAAACTTGAACCCCCATAATCAACCTTGAAATCCCTTTTATAGAAAAAGGGAGTAACAAGCATCCGACTGAATTACGATTACATTTCATTTCAAAAACCAATTTCATTTCAAAACCAATTTCACCCGAATTTGAGAAATTCCCCAAACAATTATATGTAATCATTTGCATAACAGGGGAAAGAAAAAGAAAAAATTCTTCATGAATTGTCGATGGAGAGTAACCAAATCACCCATAGGGTATCGTTAGTCATTGTTGTAGTGGAAATGGTGTCATCGAAAAAAAATGAGGATATGCTACTCTAAGTCGTCAGCATCAGAGTATACATTCCATTTCTATTTTATACATGCATTCAAAAACAAGACTCTACTGACTAGCATCACCAAACCCATCATTTTTGACACAGATCTTAGGCTCAAGACCCTGAATACAAACATTCCTATCTTGAAATTCATCATCTACTACATTTCTAGGGCATTCCAATTCTGATACAGCTGGATTGCATTTCAAGAATCCATCGCATGCAATCTATTAAAATCTACTAGTGAGGGAAAAACCTCACGAATATTGGTACAACTGAATCCTTTAGGAAAAAAAGATACCTTTAGGTCAACCTCACAAAAAGATTCATATTCCTCCTAAAAATAGTCAGAATTTTCATTTCCATTATCTTGGTCACCAACCTCCAAAGGTATATCAATAGTTCTTGTATGTATGACAATATCATCATCTACATTACTAGATAGATACTCCTCTTTTGAAACTTCTCCACCCATTTCTCGGATAAACATTTAATCTTCAACAAGGAAATCACCACTGTGAGCTTGAGACCTCATTCTTTGTATATAATCATTCTTAGCTTCCTCAAAAATTCTGATCCAACCAATTATCTGATTGAAATCCTAAGGTTTCAATTCCTTGGGCAAGGCACTGTGCCCTGGCTCATAAATGTCATAGAATATGTCAATGCATATTGAATCTACAAGTTATAACCCTTTAGGGATTTCTATCAAGGCATCTAAGAACCTTGCTAACAACTCATATGACATTTCCCCCTCATATCTCTTCATGCTAGATAGTCTTTGGACTAACAACACTTGATCATTATTACTTAAAATTTTTTGAAGTTCATCCTGAATCTTTCCATGATTAACATGTTGTAAGGGTGAACAAGATGACGCATCAAAAAAATCATCACTTTGACCATCTCTTTTATCTTTAGGAACTTCGTTCACTTGATGTGTACCAAGACAACAAACACTTGTAGCCATATATCCCCTCATCATTGAATATTTCATAATGTTTTCAATATTCATAGCAATGTGACAGGTCTGATGTAATTTTTTTGGTTCCTTATCCCTAATCAAATAACTCATCTCATTATCAAATGCACCTATATATACAATCAAACATTTTTCATCACTAGGTCTCAAGTGTTCAGGAATACCTCTTACTACTTGTACAAATCTCAAGTTAAAAGCAAGAACCAACTCATCTTCATCCTTTTGGATTTCCATAAATATTTTCCTTACCAAGATAGGATTAACCTTTTCACCAAATTGTTCCATAAATGCTACCATAAAATCATCCCACGAAGCTAAAAAATAGATTGGTAAATATGAGAACCAGTCTCTAGCATTTTCCTTTAAAGATTGAGCAAAGAGCTTCATGACAATATCCTCATGATCTAACTCAAAATCACCAATCAAATCTATGAATGCATTTATGTGTTTAGAATCTAACTTAGAATTGTGCCCTATAAATTTAGGTAAATGTTTCCTAATATCATTTGGAATCTTGTTAGGGAAACCTTGAATACCATTAAAAATTAATGACTTATATCTCTCAATATAGAACTTATTTTGATGGCATGATAAGAGTTGCATGCCTTGCATTTTTTTATTTGATGTTCCACAAGGAGATACAAGGGAGTAATACATTTCTCTTGTATCCCTTTTAATCCTTACAAATCAACTTCAAGTTGATTGCCTACTGCCTCATTTTCAAACACTTTCATGCTTTAAAACTTTCTAAAAGGTAGATTTCAAAGACAAGCATACTTATTCAATCCAACTTAGATATTAAACATTTCACCTTAGAAGTATGTAAAAAAATTACTATTCCCTCTCTTTGTGCTTAATTCACATAATAGGGAAACATAAATTTTACCAAATCATTTCAATATGGTTTTCTCATGGATTTATCTCTTCTTGAAAGCCAAAACAGGGGAAAATACTTGGACACATGATAGTTTTTTTGAATTGTGCCCTTGACTGGAAAACCTTAAATGAGATCTAGAAATTTCTTCACTTTTTCATCAGGTTTATATGCATAGAGTCGCCATATCCTTTATAGAGGAACAAACTTCCATAATATGAAGTTACTTTCACTAGTAAATTTCACTTCAAGCTTCCTTAATCATCAGAGTCACTCATGATTCCTTTTACATGTCCTTATTTTATTTCTAGCATATTTTCATTCCATTTTACTGGAGTCTCTCAAAAAATTCACACTAGTACAAATATTTTTGGAGTTGCCACCCAGTTCTAGTGAGAATTTCTACAAATATTCATGGAATTGTGACAAATCTTGACAACATGTGCAAGTTTTCAAAGGACACACATTAAACTCCTTCATATCTCAGAGGATTGACTCATTGACACAAAACTAGGCTTGAAAATATAACCCCTTAGCAAATAGTTGACTCTTTAAGGCAAGATGATCTTCTATTAGAATTTTCTCAAGTTGTCCCCAGTAGAGTCGCCATTTTTGTTGGTGTTTTTTCTAGCAGAACCTTGAAATCCTCTAAAGGGTAGCCAACCCAAGTATGCTAAAGAATTTTCAAAGTTAGTGGCCAAAACATAAGTAAGGATTTTAGGGCCCTTACTTCTACTCTTTGGGCTCTATGAAACCCAAGACGGTAATCCCATTTATAAGGTACTCATTTAGTCAAAAGCATTTCTACACACAAATGAATTCCTCTAAAATGCAAATAGGAAATATTCATCAAAGGTTTGGCTGACCTTTAAATAAGTTATTATCCATTGCAAGGAATAAGGTGATACTTTAGATTGAGACAGTATAATTGATTTTTTTTATGATTTCATTCTCATTCCAAGCCTTTGGGTAGGTGCATTACTAACTCAATTAACTCTAAGATAAGCTAATGAAAAGACCAGTGCATCTTCCATGGGGATAATGGAGTCACCTCTAAAATAAATCAGTAATACACTAGCAATTCAACTCAGTAACTAGTGGACTATTGGTATACTACTTTGTAGCATTCAACTTATTGTGTTTAAAAAATAGCTTCTTACCAAATCCTATATCATTTCCTCACAAACCCATGACCTTATTTTAGCATTAAATCAAATCCTTGAATTGAAGCATAAATAAAATTCATTCAGCTTAAACAACGGAAGTCAAATGAAACTATTATTAACAATTTCATTCATAATTTGTAAGGAAAGTACACAAGAGAGCATATATTTCAAAACTAATACTTTCTTCTTATCACTAATGTTAATGTAAAACCATTTTAAGATAATTACATTATGACTCATACCCTAAACTTTCCCCTGATATATTCATTGGTTTATCTATTTATATTATGCTCCTTTCTGAGCTTAGCATTTCACCTAGACCCTTTTAAGACTCAAAACTCGAACCCCCGTAATCAACCTTGAAATCCCTTTTATAGAACAAGGGAGGAACAAGCATTCGACTGAATTACGATTACATTTTACATTTCATTTCAAAACCAATTTCACCAGAATTCATGAAATTCCCCAGATAGTTATATGTAATCATTTGCATATCAGGGGAAAGCAAAAGAAAAAATTCTTCATGAGTTGTCGATGGAGAGTAACCAAATCACCCATAGGGTACCATTAGTCATTGTTGTAGTGTCCACATCGAACAAAAATATTCTTCATTATACCATCCAGAAGACTTCTACATATGCACGAGGGAAAAAACCACACGTAAGCTGAGAATGATGATCCTAATGCAGTGACAATGGTGTCATCAAAAAAAAAACAAGGAGGATACGCTACTTTGAGTCGTCAGCATCAGAGTATGCTCGTCCCCACCTTGTTCATGATGCAACAAGAGGAACCATCACTCCTTCCTCATTAGAGTCTTCATAAATCACCAGAGAGAGAAGCTACTGGCTGTATCCCAAGTCAGTGTCACCTCCACCATCCAAAGGGCTATAAGAAAGCACAATGGGGGAATTGTGTCTCCCTAGATAGGCTTGGTGACTCTTGATTATTTTATTTTCCTTCCTCTCAGGCTTAGCTGAATCCTTCCCCTTAAACTTGACCAATTCTTTATAAATGGTCCTGTTTCTCAAATTGTACATGCTCTTGACAATAGTATTCTTATTTTTATTGTGGGAAATTCTCTTACCTTTGGGTGTTGCAGAAGTCCGAGGTACTTCTTTCTCAATCACATATATATCCTCTTGACACTCAAATACACTGAGTCATCTAGACCTTCTAGTTGGTTGAATTGAAACACCCAACTTACCCATTTTTGCAGAACACAAAGTAAAAGCTAGCAAGTCTAAATTTATAGGAAACTAATGAACTTCGAGCTCATGAATTAAATTTGTAGGAAAGCACACCCGCAAACTTAGACAACTTCAACTAGCCCTAGAAATATGAAACTCCTAGACAAACTAGAGCAGGAATTAAATAGAGATCATACAAAAGAAAACCAACTCACCTAGGAAGAAAACATCAACACCTTTGCAATTGAAAGCTCAACACTTACACACTTCTTCTATGACCCACACTTCACATTTTCTAAAGACTGAAAATGGTGAGATCAAATGACATGCAATCTGCATTAAATAGACAATTTGGATTGTGAAGCAATTAATGATTGAAGAGATCCTCACACGAGTGAGTTGATAACTTAGCAGATCATCTTTGAATCTGGACCGTCAATATTTGAGGATTTAAAACTCCATCAATGGAAACCTTGAGCATAAAAAATGACGATACCACCTTAGAAAGCTTCCATGTCAACCCTTAATATTCATTAGTCACCTATGATCTAAAAATTGACATGCATCACCAACTAAATCCGTGCCCTTTCATTTATATCATAAAAGTACCGAAAGCCAAAATTTGAAGAGAATATTCCCTTAAACATTCCATCACTCATCGCGAGTTTTCCCCACCTTTCCAGAGTTCAATCGGCGACGCGAGCACAAATGATGAGAATGATGTAACTAATTTAGTGGAAATGGTGTCATCAAAAACAAAAACAAGGAGGATACGCTACTCTGAGTTGTCAGCATCAGAGTATGCTCTTCCTTTCCTTGTTTGTGAAGCAACAGGAGGAACCATCACTCCTTCCTCATTAGAGTCTTCATACGGTACCAGAGAGAGAAGATACTGGTCGTATCTCAAGTTAGTGTCACCACCACCATCTGAAGGGATATCAAAAAGCACAATGGGAGAATTGTGTCTCCCCAGATAAGCTTGGTGACTCTTGTACTTTCTTTTCTTTTCCTTCCTCTCAAGATCAGTTGACTCCTTCCCTTTAAACTTGACAAATTCTTTAGAAATGGTCCTGTTTCTCAAATTGTACATGCTCTTAACAATATTCTTCTTATTTTTACCATGGGCACTTCTCTTAAACTTGGGCGATGCAAAAGTCTTAGGTAATTCTTGCTTAGCCACATATATATCCTCTTGACACTCAAACACACTAAGTCATCTAGACCTCCTAGTTGGCTGAATTGACTCACTCGACTTACCCATTTTTGGGGAACACAGAGTAAAAGCTAGCAAGTCTAAATTGAGGGGAAACTAACCAACTTCAAGCTCCTAAATTAAATTTGTAGGAAAACACACCCACAAACCCAGACAACTTCAACTAGCCCTAGAAATATGAAACTCCTAGAAAAAATAGAGCATAAATTAAACATAACTCATACAAAAGAAAACCAACTCACCCAGGAAGAAAACATCAACACCTCTTCAATTGAAAGCTCAACACTCGCACACTTATTCTATGACCCACACTTCACATTTTCTGAAGACTGAAAATGGTGATATCAAATGGCAGACAATCTGCATTAAATAGACAATTTGGAGCATGAAGCAATTAATGATTGAAGAGATCCTCATGTGAGAAAGTCGATCTTTGAGGATCTAAAACTCCATCAATTGCAACCTTGAGCATTGTTTCTAGATTTTACAACTTGTTTCTAAAAAATGGAAATACCACCTCAAAAAGTTGCCATGTTAGCCTTAATCTTCATTAGTCACCTATGATTTGAAAATTGACATGCATTACCAACTCAGTCCATGCCATTTCATTTACATTAGTGAAGTACACAGAGCCAACATTTGAAGAGAATATTCCCTTAAAATTCCATCACTCATCATGGGTTTGCCCCACCTTTCCAGAGTTCAATCATTGACACAAGCATAGACGCGATGAATTCCTGACCATTGGATCACTGTCCCCTTTTTGGTAGTCTCCTCCTCACATCACATGTCACTGATTCATGTTTGAAATTTGAGACCATATCAATGACATATTGAAACTAGTGATGAAACCATATTAGGCCATGTGCACTTGCTTGAAAATATAAGGCACCAGAGACATCACTTATAAGAACAATTCAGATTAGTGAAAGAAGTCCCTGAACAAAACACTCCATCTCTCATCGCCAATTTGAACAAAACAACCTTACAACCATTTGTGATGAGCGATGGAAAGAAATTCAGAGAGCCCTGAGGTTATTGCTTTTTGTCCATTTTAAATTCAAAACTTGGAATGAATTTGTGATGAGCATAGAACAAGATACAAAGAGCACCAAGAGCCATCATGCATCGCTAATTCTCATCATGAAATTCATAAGCACTTAGCGATGAGGAAGATCCCAATGATAACGGAAAAAACACACATATTTCACATCTCTAATGTAAAACTCAAAACCAACAACCTATCCGTGATGCGGAAAATAAAAGAAATGTCACTCATCACTAATAGCTGATGCAAGTTTGTTTTCAGAAATCCATCCATGATGAGCAATGGGAGAAAATAGTGAATGGGATTTAAGTGAAGTAATTGGCACGTGATCACAAGTTGCTCTAAGAAAGGGGGCCATCGAGGATGACGTATAAAATGCCTCAAAGGACATAAAACATATTATTTCAAAGGATGTAAAGGCCAAATAAAAGAATGTTGAACCTAGGCATGAGGGGTCAGTTACTCCACGAGTTCAAATGCCTCGAGATGTTTTTAAAATGATTGGGAATGGGTAATAATAAGTCAACGATAGATTATATCATTGATGAGGGCTTTGATTTAAGGGTTTCTTGGGTGAGATTTTGACAGCAAAATCACTAGGCAATATTAGTGAGCGAAACCCTAAGTCCAGACGTTTGAAATTGAGTGAAACTTGCAAAGTTAGGAATGGAACCAATAATTGTTTAGGGGTTCCATTAGGATGATCTTGCATCAAAATTTTTGAGTATAATCTACTAGATGATACAATAGAGCTACATCTGGATGTTCCTCTTAAAGACAAGAAAATAATTGATAAGGTAGTCATTGAATATATACTCATGTAGAACATTCCCTTTAATAATATTATTGACAAGGCTTCAAATAACCTAGTTGAGGCTTTGAGACAGAGAAAAGAAGCTATGAAGGAAATTGAAGAAATGAAATAGTAAGAAATTGACAAGTATGGGATCTCAGTCTCTCATGAAGCAAAATAGAAGATTTTCCAAAGATAAGCCATGGAGATCCACACCAAAAAGATAATAGATATATTGATGAGCCTAGATGAAAATGTTAAAAAGAAGATCCAAAATGAAGTTGAAGAAACCACAAAGAAAATCATTAATAATCTACAAATTAAACTTTATCCACAAGTACCTAATTTGGAAATAACAAATGAGAAAAAAACATTTGGTTATGAAGAACTACAAGGACCCTTTGGATTGTAAGAAGGAGAAGGTGCCTATGGTATGCATGAAGTACAAAATATCTTTGATATTGAGATAGAAAAAGAAGAGAAAGAGTCAGCTGAAAAGACAACCAAAATCCTTGAAAAAATGAAGATGGTTGAGTTGGCTTCTGGGGATCATCTGAATGCCAATATTTTATGAGATATACCTGATGTTTCTACTCAAGACATAGATCTATTAGTTTTTGATGGAAATGTGATAAATGGTGATGAGAAAGAAAAATATGATACGAAAAATGAGGAGACTACTCCTCCAGTGAATACTAAAGCACAAGGTGCAGGAAGTCAAGGTGAAGTTGGTGTCCTTCCTCTGGAACATAATGTTACTCCTAAGAAATCAAGGAATAATGTGCAAAATAATCTTGAGATAGTTGAGGATGTAAAAGAGAAGATAGTTGAGAATTAAGATGCTTTTTTGGGAATAGGTTAGAGTTCTTTTTCAGATTCTTTTAAGGATTTACTTGTAGATGCAATTTCAACCCGTGGTAACACTTCAATTTCTACAAATTCCCACCCTTGAGGGAAAGGTTGATTTTTCTAAAATTTCTCCCCTACATAAGCTACAGCTTGAAGACATCTTGCATGCTTCAATAAGGAAGGATATTCTACAAGAGCATGTAAAGAAGAGTGAATTGATTGAATATGTTTTGAAGAAAATTTAGGAGGGTTTACCAGAGGTAAACATTGATGCTTCCTTGCCTTAGGAAAAAAAAGTTAAATTTTTTAATAGATTCTCTTAAAGATCATTCCTCTAACTTGGAGCAAAAGATAGAGCAAGCGGCCTTTAGAAAGATAAAATATAAAAGGATGGAAGATGTATCTGACTGGTGTGCCAATGCACATAGAAATTTACAAGATAATATAAAGATGTTTAAAACATGTGTGGATAAAGTTACTACTTTGTATCATTTTTTTTTAAATGGCCTTCTTCCACTAAAAGCATCAAGGATCAAATAGACTCCATTGAATCATAGATCACTCAAGTGACCGAAATATATGATCAGTCAAAGGATAAGGATGGGGCAACTAAAGATCAAGTTGAAAATATTCACTTACAACTATCACTGCTTTAGGACTAGAGAGAGAAAATAAATATGCAATTTGGTCAGTTAAGGGTGTTGGCAGAACAAGGACACACAACTGAGAGGGGGGGTGAATCAGTTGTGAAAAAAACTTAAACTTTTCTTACTTAACTTAACTTAATCTTAGATTTTATGAATAAGTAATTAGCCACAAACAATTAACACATCAAAGAGATAGATAACACCAATATTTTTTACGTGGAAACCCTATTAGGGGAAAAACCACAGTGGATGTCAGTCCACAAGATTATATCCTGTTAAAAGTATAATGAGAAATAATAAGGGGAATGTACATGCATTCATGCAAACTTCCTAGAGCTCACTTCTCAAATACAAAAGAGGACTCATTGTCCAACAATACAAAAAATGGATTAGATCCACAGAGTATGAACTGAAAGAATAACTTCTACGCAAGCCTGATTATAGTTCCAATTAAGCACAGGAAACCTTCTTCACTCTTCTCTCAATCTTCTTCGCACTTCGCTATGCTATCGAATGATTAGAACACTATTCACACATTTGAATTTTCTCTGGCATACATTCCCTCTTATGCCCACACTAACTTTGCTTAAAAAATCACTCTTATATATTCACTACATGGGATTTCATCACAATTTAGTTGGCCAGGAAAATAAAACATATTTTCCATGTCGGCCCAAATTTACAAATAAATTTCCAATGCGAATCCACCAAGGTTAGCCACAACATAGTGGAGACCCAAATTAACATTTCCAACACAAAAAGACTTTAATTAAATTCACCATGAAGATCCACAACACGCTATTACCAATATGTCAGCCATGGACATGAAAAACCAAACATGTAGAAGAAAAGACCTTCAACCACAAGCTCTCTGAATAATGTGACGTACCAAAAAGATAGAGAATGATCTAGAGAAATTTGAGAACACCAAGAAACAATAGAGAAGCATTTTTAACAACTGATATTAACAGAATTACACAAACTTCATTCAGGAACACTAACAGAGACTACAAAAACACTGTTAGACTACAACATAATCAAAACTTCACGTGAACCTCTGAAACTTCTGGTAGATGGTCTAGAAACACTCAATAATAAACCCTTTAATCCACACTAGCTAATCTTCAACGTAAATAGAAAAATTACTACTTGACCTGCACAATTACATTGGGAACCTAGAACACTTCCTTTTACAATTTTCTCAATATCCTTGACATATACAACCTTTAATACACCAAATGATAATAGTGTTGACATCAATTACAACCACATATCAACAACCATAGCCGCAACATCCAACAATCTCCCCCTTTGGAATTGATGGAAACACATGATGTGAAAAATACCATCAACCCAACACACTCACTCTTCTTCTCAACTGCGCTTCTCCCCACAAGGCTCTTCTCCTTAGAAATATTTTTCACATTGCATTTCTCCCCCTTTGACATCAATGGTAAAGGTAACCATGACCTTTCCAAATACACGCTTTGAGCCACATATCTACACATCTGAAGACTCCCCTTGAGTAGCATCCGTGAAAACATCAATCTAGATCAAAATATAGAAATGTAGCTCACAGATTGATGCAATAAAATGCATCTTTAGTTCTTATCTGGAGGGGTAATCATCCCTAGCATTCCTCTGAGATACTCAAAAGTATCCTTCAGGAATGGTCTAGTAAATATATCTACAATTTGTTCTTTGGTAAGCTCATATTCCAATCTAACTTCTTTCTCATTCACTTTCTCCCTCAAGAAATGAAACTTGATTGATATATGGTTATTCTTGAAATGCAGTACCGGATTCTTTGAAATATTTATTGCACTTGAATTGTCACAGTATATGGCAATAGGTTCTTCATATACCACCTTGATATCTTTCAATATCTATTTCATCCATATCACTTGAGTACAGTTATTTGGAGCAACAATGTATTCTGCTTCCAGCGATAGATAGAGAAATGGAATTATGCTTTTGCTTAACGAGGACACCAACTTCTTCCTGAAGAAAGCACCACCACTAGTACTTTCCTTGTCATCTACATCTCCATTAATCCATTAGTATATGCACTCCAAACTAAGATCATCATCCTTTGGATACCAAAGTCCAAAGTCAATTGTTCTTCGGATATTTAAAGATTCTATTGGCGGTAGTACATCTGTGATTCTTTGGATCAGCCTGAAATCTAGCAACCATACATACAACATTCATAATATGCAGGCTGAAATGCGGTTAAATAGAAATCCGCAATCATTGACTATATCTGGTTTGATTTGCCTTGGGAGAAACATCGTGCATGTCAACTTTACATCTAGTTTACCATAGATACCAACAGGTTTTGAATCATCCATTCCAAACTTCTTCAGCAGTTCTCTCACATATTTGGACTGAGATATGAAAATTCCCTTGTCTATTTGAGTAACTTGCAATCCTAGAAAGAACTTCATTTATCCAATCATACTCATCTCAAACTCATCCTTCATCTCATTAGCAAACTTCATACATAGATTTTCATCTCCTTCAAAAATGATGTCATCAACAAAAAATTATATAATTAACTCCTTATCATGATCTAATTTGAAGTACAAGTT
>VDFB02366566.1:0-18823 GCA_007258455.2 Sequoia sempervirens
GATTTGCCTCGATAAGATCTCCATGGAGTTTTTTCGAAAAATAATGGAAACTTGCCTATTTGAAGAAGAGAAAACAAATCGAGATCGAGAGAGAAGAAGACAGTTGCTAAATAAATCAAGATCTTCAGCATTATAATGAGTTTCAGGCTTCAGCAACTCATTTTTCACAGACACAGCTGAAGAGAAGCTAATCTCTTGAAATTGTAAGACGATCAATCCTTCTGCAGGCAAGATCGATTTTCTCAAAGGAAGGAATAATTTTATGCCGAAGAAGTAATTTTTCCGAAAGTGAAGAAGTTTTTTTTGGCTGAAAGTCGAATTTCTTGGCAAGACTGGCGCAATTTGTCACTTACTTTTTGATTAAACTCTCAAAGTTTAAATCTGATCTGCAGCCGGAAACTCTTTCCTGAGGTTTGAAGTTCAATTGGATAAATTCGCCATTCTCTTTCTGTCTTTTCCAGCTTGGCTAAGCTTTGGCCAAATTTCAATTAATCTCATTTACTTTCAGCTTGCTTTTTTGCAGAAGTTTAATTATTTAATAAGCTGAAAGTAAAATATCTGAACACAGGGCACTAAAATAAATTATTTTAAGAAGTCTTCGTATTAATGTTAGTATTTCTTTTACTGCAGGTTGATGACCATGGCAGGAGAATCATCGAAGAAGGCGCCAATGAAGTTCGCCAGCAAGGAGGTACAGCGAAAGTCAAAAATAAATTCAAAGTGGAAAAATGTTGCAGATACTGATCTGGGACATGTTGACTTCATAGAGTTCAAGAAAAGAGTATATGGACATGATAGACTTCCGACACCAATTGCCAGACGAATGGTGATGAATGGAATTTTTCAAGCATCTGGATTCCCGCCTGCAATGGATTGTGTTGAGCTAATGGTAGAATGTGCCATCCACTACAATGCTCAGAAGAGAGAAATTATTGCACCTGACAGAAGGGTCTTGGCTCACCTTGGCGAGGTGGCAATTCAGGAGACATTCGGTATCCCGGCACATTCCCGTACCATTTACAAAACCAAGGAGGAGACCAAGGGATTGTATGATAGCCAGTCAGAGTTATGTGCCACAAATGTTAATAAGGCATGGCTGGAGAAGCCTAGAACATCAATAAAGAAGATGCCTAAGAGGCCACGCCGGACAGATTTTAAGGAAGATTACGGGGACATCATTTTGATGCTGAATAGAATAGCTGGCAACCCGCAGGGTGCATATTTTGAAAATTGGATGTATTACTTCATAGATGAAATCACTTCTGGCGTGAAGATGTTCAACTGGTCCAGAATGATAAGTAACAATCTTCACGAGCAATTGATCAATTTGGAAGAGACTAAGTCTTTTCACATGAGCTCGTATATTGTCTATTTATTGGCCAGGTCATATAAATACCCAGGGTTGGTTTGCATAGGCAAAGTTGGCAACGGAGAAAATGAACTTAGGCCTTACGATTGCTACCCGCAACTTCAGCTAAGGGAGAAATCTCATTTCAGGCTGGTGCACGATGCTTTCTTAATGCACATCACAAGAACACTTCAGGGAGGAACACATCAAAGGCTGAGTCACGAGGCAAAAAGTTTGATCAGTCGGTATGGATCCTGGTTTATCCAGTTTCCAAAATTTACATATGTCAGGATCCAGGGATTCACTGCAAATCCCTACAAGTTGCCTATCTATCCAACAAACCGAATGATCCTGCTTGAAGTCCTAAGGCAGCTGGAAGAATACTAGAACATCTAGAGGCCGAGTAAGAAGGTTGCTGTTACATTCCCATTCTTCATTGGGAATATGTTAGAATCTTGCCCATCAGCACAAGCAGCAGAGACCGCCAGGCTAGAAATCCAGTGGTACCCATTCACAGCGTACAAGTCCAGGGCCAATTTTGACCCACACCATCATATTCAGAGAGTGGATGGAAGAAGGTACAAACACAGGGTGGAATTGGAAGACTTATGGGCAAACGCCACTGATGAGTACGAAGTCAGGAGAAAACTGTGGTCTAGAGTGCCATTAGACTTTATGAGAGCAACCGAACTTTGCCGGGTGCCTAATCAATTGTAGGATGATGGAAATTATATCCAACCACGCTTCGAGGAGAGTCAACCTCTTCCTCCCGTGAGGTGGTCGGAGCCTGAGCACTTAGACTTGGCAACATCAATGAGACCAGTGGTCAAGTACTCTCATTGGTGGATTGACCATCATGTCCAAGAGTTGAGACAGAAAAGGATAACGCTCATGTATGATTTACTGAGCGAGATGGAGTCATACTCCTCCAACGCTGGCACATCCCATTAGGATGATTTGGTTGAGATTGGCGAGAGGAGGAAGGAGGTAGTTCCAAGCATAGAGCCTACTCCAAAACGACAGAGGATAGGATCATCTCACGCCACGGCGTCTCGGAATATTGATGAGCTGGTGGCCACCGCAGATGAATCCTTGGCCGAAATGATGAGACCTTCTGAAGTTCAAGAAGAGAACAATGAGCCTATTCAGTTGGATAATGATGAGCCCTCTATCACCTACAGGCACATAAATACTAGGTTAACATAATGAAGTGGAAGTCCAAAATGATGACTTTGAAGAGGAAATGATTTCCCCCCTCAGAGGAGTCTTGGATATTCCGAATGAAGAGAACGTTCAGGAGGAAGATGGTATTGAGCAGCCTACCATTCCGGATTGGCTGATAGAGAGAATGAAGATTCAGGCACGAGTAGAGGCTCCAAAAGAGGATGATACTGCGGATTTCCTGGCAAGATTGGAGCGATTTGAATTAAAGCACTTAAGAAATTTCATTAGGAGGATGTGGTAAATGATCGTTCCTGCACCCGGGCTGTAGATAAACCCTGGGCCAGATCCTCTAAAAAGATATACCATAACCTATAAATCTTGGCTAACAACAAAAGGCCATAAAGTGGAAAAGCTGAGATAATTAGTCTCAAATTATTCTAAAATGATTGGAAAAGAAGTGGCGAAAATAAGATACAAAGTTGGGCAGCACGAAGGGTACATCATTGATATATTCAATTTGATCTGGTATATCCTCTTCTAACCCTCACGGAAATAGCAGGGACAGAACAGAGTGTGATCAAGCCAAGAGGCCCGGAATGGATGTTAGCCTGGAAGTAGCCTACTGGAGAGTCAAGCACTACGGTTGTTACGCTTACCAAGTTCGTTGTGGAAAATTAAGTTCCTTCGGACATTAAGGGGAGGCTCGATCCATGCCTCAAAAGTCTTAGAAAATTATTTCCAAGAGAAAGGAGGTAAGTCGAAGGAAGGTGATTGCCTGGAAGCGACTTATAGTTTTCCGCATTGGTTTTGAAGTGATGTCTGGAAAGTCTTGGGAAAACCCAAAGCAGATGGGGTGAGAGTTGGAAAACAAGTTAAATCGAGAAGATTTATAATTTTATCACGATAGTTGGGATGTGTTTGATTGGTATAGGAAAGCAGGCATGCAAGCTAGAAGTTGGTAAGTTAAGGAGGTTTTCTACCTCTTGAATCAGTGGGAATGATTTGTAAAAATGATCTCTGTATCGGAATGAGGCAGGCGGGCCCCGGAAAACATACATCAATGTAAAGTTTGGAGTGGACTTGAATTCGGGATGTAATCACCCACTTGCTTGATCACAGTGGAGAATTGTCATATTAGTCATCAGTTCGCCAGGCACCAATGCTGCCACAGGAACCTTCCACTAGTAATGCGCTCAGTGCCCTTCAACATTCTTGCTTGTTTACTAATTGTCAACTGATGTTATTTTGGGCAACCCTAATTAGGGTTGGGTTGTATTAATCTTGGCCATTGATGTTGATTTAATCTTGGCCCTTCATTTGATTTTTGAAACTCTATTTAACTGGTGATCTCTCACTTTCATTTGTGTGGAGATAGTGTATGAAATTGTTGCATTGAGACTATTCCCGATAATAAAAGCTCTTATGCATGATTTGCTTTGAATAACTTTTATTGTCAAGTAGTAAGCAAGGTTGCATAGCTTCTTCTACCATAGATTAGAGTTAGAATTAAGTTAATTAGAATTTGCTTTGAATATTGGTTAAGTGAATGTGAGATTGATCGTGTAGATTCAATGGTGAGAAATATTGCTCATAGTTTCTTCGAATGGATGATTTGCATTCGATGCATAAAGTTAGCTTGAGCTTGTAATTGTGGAAGCTTAACTTCGATCTCATTCGAGACTTGAAAATCATTATCACACTCCTTGAAGATTGCACCCACTTTGTGTAGTTGTCCCAGGGAGGCGAAACAAAGCACGATTATCCCTTTCACCAAATCTTTACTGTCTCTTAAATTCCTAGGCGTAGAATAGATCCTCTCAACCCTTATCTTTTTGCAATTTTTTGAGACCCAAATTGAAATTCCTAATTGAAGAAGCTTTAATGATAAATCCGCTTAAATCCCAAACTTGTGAAGAATTCTTTAACGTAAGTCCCCTTGTGTATTACCAGCAAATCACAACGCCCATTGAGCTTATCCACACGTCAAGCCTTGACAAAAGAAACCTTGGAATCGCCATATGATCTTCTCGCAATCTTAGCATACGCGGTGGTTTTTCAAGAGAGGATAGAGTGTCTTTGGACATTTTATTCTATGTGTTCGGTGGATGATAAAACGTACACCAACAGGTATGTATTCAGTTTAGGTACAGGTGCAGTTACATGGACCAACAAGAAGCAGCAAGTAGTGGCTCTTTCCTTGACTGAAGTTGAATATCGAGGAACTGTTACAGCAACTTGTGAGGCAGTTTGGCTTCGAAGGGTGCCTTCTGACATGCAAATGTCTCAAGCAGGGCCTTCCCCCTTGTACTATGACAATCAAGGGGTGCTGAAACTTGCCAAAAATCTAGTCTTCCATGAAAGGACAAAGCATGTTGAACTTCATTGTTATTTCATCCACCAGCTTGTCGAAGATGGATCAGTGGTATTGCAGAATGTTCCAACTGAGGATCAAACCGCTGATATTCTCACCAAGTCTCTCAGCCCAGATAAGTTTGTAAAATTTAGGGAGAATCTTGGTGTAGTTGATAGATTGACCATTAAGGAAGGGTATTAAAATAATATTTAGATTTATTAATGGTCAATATATTGTAATCTTGTAAACTATTAGTTTAGATTTATTTCCATTCTTTTCTTCGATGATGTTTCTATTTTAGAAACTTTGTATATGAAGAGCGTTTGCCTCTTCTTTTATATATATCGAAGATTTCATTCAATCATTGTTTCATAGCATGGTGATAATTTGGAGCACAGAAGCAATAACTGAGAAAAAACTGTGGTTAACAGTAGTTATCCATGGCCCTGCATATGGGCTGTGCTGGTTTGAACAAGGTGGTTGGTTTTTTCCATTAATCAGTCATTTCAGTCAAAAACTTTAGTTTTTTTTTTTTTAAATTTATAAAAACTGCCAAAAGCTAAACTGTGAATAAGCTGTGCAGTTTTCCAAAAAAAAAACCTTCCCTAACTAACCCTAAGATTGCATATTTTGTGTAATTTGAAGCTTCGAGAAAAGTGTTAAAATTAGGCAAAAATTGCATGTGCCACCAAGGTCCCTATGGCCTTGAAGACCTTAATTTGGGCTCTCTAGAAGGGGTGAGGGGCACTACCTTTTGACCCCATTAGGGGCTGCTGGCCTCAAATTCCTGCTTTGGTTTTGAAAAGAAAATAATAAAAACTGTTTTGCGCTGCTCCCAATGGAGAAGTTGTATTTTTTGTACTCTAAGACTTAGTTGTAATCTAAGTTACTAGTATGGGTGTGACTATAGCTATTTGAGGATGCTGGTACAACAAAATATTTGGCATTAGGTATGTTCGTACAAATAATATATATATGATCCTAAAAACACACATAGACACACACACACACACACAAATACATACATAAATAATTCAAAATATAGGAAATAAGTTTATATAGCCACCTAACATGCACAAAATAAACAAAATGACCATAAAATACTATTCAAAGAGTTGATGTCAATTTGTCATGATAGATATTCATTCATCATATAATGATAAAATCATGATTGATCACCATATTGCTCTTCTAATGAGAATTATCATCATCATTGACATTAGATGATGGAGGTACATTAGAAGAACCACAAGGTGTGCCATTGGTAGTAGCACTAAACTCATGTTGGTTATTTGACTCCTCTAACTATGAAGATTGTTGGGCAGTGGCAACATCCAAGTTAGGTTGTTGTAGTCATACATCCCACAATTTTGTTGCTCCTTAACTTGTAGTCAATTTACTCATGTGAAAGAAAGCACAAGTTGGAATGTACATATACTAACTTCTTTGCCTTTTTTGATACCAACCATAGTTTTAAAACTCAGACTCGGCAATAACTCGGCAAATTTATCGAACATTTGAAAATACATAATTTTTTAAAATATTCTTCAAAAACAAACATATATACTGAATTAGTAGAGAACATATTACTGATTTCCATCATATATAAGTCAAAATTTGAGTTTAGTACATATCATAGACCAAAAAACTAGTTCAACTTTTGAATACATCAACTTCAAGTTTCGGTATCAATGAAAATTGTAAATCATAAATTTCTTCTATGACTAAAACTTAAAAGCTTTTGTTGCTGCTGTGTGGGTGTTGCTGAAGTAGATGGTATAGGTGCAATATCCTCAATAGAAGCCTCAATAGGTGCCTCATCCATAGTGATAGGATCAAGTTGTGTATGTGAGAAATTGTCTCTGCTGGCTGACCAACCTCACCTACGACCTCCTCATATGCTGCCACTTTCACTTCCCTTTCAACTGCTTCCCTCTCCAAATCAGGGTTCCACATCAACATCATCAGGCTCAACAATCCAATTTGAGTATGGATCAATGTCATCAAGGTCAAGTGCTTTATGTGAACCCTGCTCTTGTACCTTCTTCTCATGCAACCGAAGGTTGTACCACACATAGACAAGGTCATTCAAGCGTTTTTGAGTCAACCTACTTGTTGGTGTACGTTTTATCATCCACCGAACACTTCAGAATAAAATGTCCAAAGACACTCTATCCTCTCTTGAAAAACCACAGCATGTCTTTGGATAGAAAGTCTGGCGATTCAGAGTTTCTTTGATCGGGTCTCGGCGTTGGCTGTGTAACGTTGTGATATCACGGTAAACAAACAAAGGGGACTTGCTAATAAATCTTAGAGACTTAGGACTTAGCAATTTGCGGCAAAAGGCTCTCCAAAATGGACTTTCCACTGGATTATAAAATGGCAACAGGATGGGTTTGAAGTCAGTATATAAGAACTCAAGGAGACAATAAGGATTGATGAAGGGAATAAAGCCACACTTTGTTGCATCTCTGCATGAGATAACACTCCTTAAAATGAATTTTGATGCTGAGTTGTGAGCGTTTTCAAACTGGGCAGGAAAATTAAGTTCCACAATTAAAATTTCCGAAATTTAACTTTACACGCCAGATGCGATCATCCATTCGGAAGAAATGGGCTACACTTCTGTCAGATCTGTCTGATCAATCTCTCATTCAATTAACAACTTTCAAAACAAATTTATGTTAATCTAATTCTAACTTTAATCTATGGCGGAATAAGATATGCAACCTCGCTTACTATTTGATAATAAGAAGTTATTCAAGGCAAATCATGCACAAGAGCTTTTATTATTCGAAATAGTCTCAATGCAACAATCTCATATGCTGTCTCCACACAAATGAAAGTGAGAGAGCATCAGTTTATATAGAGCTTCAAAAATGAAATGAAGGGCCGAGATTAAAACAAGATTAACGGCCAAGATTATTACAACCAAACCCTAATTAGGGTTTCCCAAAATAACAAGAGTTATCCATCAGTAAACTATCAGTAGAGAGGCAGTTAAAGCTATATTCTAGGAGAGGCGTCCTTATCCTTCTGAGCAGCTATGAATCTGGACACTACTGCAATGACCTCCTCCATCGTGACAGGTGGCAGCATGCTGATCCGGAATTCGAGCTCATCCAAGTTCTCTGCACATTTGGCAAAGGTATTTGCCCATTTTGCTTCCTGCTTTCCTAAAGTCATTCCGGATGGCCGTAAGACTTGCCACCTTCGCAAAATTCTTTCTTAGAAGTGGTCCAGTAGTCGAGAAGAAAACTTCTTGAACCCCTTCGTTTCAGCTCCTCCAGCTGCATATCCTTTTCTCGGACAATCTCTTGATCAAACATTTCTGCAATTGTCATGTGAATTTTCTCCCGAATGTCCTTTACCTGCTCCTTGATTCTAAGTCCATCCACTTTAGCCTTCTCCAAAACTTCCCTACGTATAGTTACTGCCCAAAACCAGTGATTGAAATCATATGCTGCTCCTGCAGCAATCACCTTCCCAGCAACCAACTCCTCTCTTGGAGTGCCCTTCAATAGCCTGAGGCATGGAATAAGCCTCTCCTGCATATCCGGAATACCTTCCCATGTTTCCGCCATATCCATAAGTCTGGAAAGGAAGCATGAGGTTTGCCCATAAGCAAGTGCCAGTTTCTCTATGAATAATGCTGCTTCTGTGCCTTCGCTCGCCATCCAGTCCTGAGCTTCCTTGGCCGTCACCATCCCGTGCTCGACATTCCTGGTCACCTCCTGTGATGAATTGAGGAGAGGAGGAACAATCGCATTACCTTGATCAAGTGGCTGGGTCAAATGCTGTATATATTCCTTAAGACGTTCAACCTCCTTCTTATACTCTTTCTTTTTAGCCACTTCTTTTTCCAGTCTCGCTTTGATGGTCGAGACGGAATTATCCAATTCCTCAACTTCTTGGCCTTTTGAAGTTGGGCCGAGATCAACAGTGGTTATAGCATACTCCTGAGGAGTGATCTCATCTCGTGGCTTGTCCACCGTGGGTACTGCAATGTGTACGGAACGGTTGCCTGTCTCTCTCCTTTGAATGGTGGAGAATTTCTTGGCAGGCTTCTTGATTGCGACTTGCTCCAACCTTGCCAAGAAATCGGCAGTATCATCCTCCTCTTCTTGAGCTTCTGCAGGTACTTGAATTTTCATCCTTTCAATCAGCCACTCTGGAATGGTCGGCTGTTCAATCCCATCCTCTACCTGAACCTCTTCCTCATTCGGAACATCCACCACCCCTCTGAGAGCGGAAATCATTCCCTCCTCGAAATCATTATTCCGGACTTCTATCTCATTGTCTGAACCTAAGATTTCCGTGCCCGTAGGTGACAAGGGCTCCTCGTCATCCAGCTGAATAGGTTCATCATTCTCTTCCTGAACTGCAGGAGGTTCAAGCATCTCTACCAAGGATTCATCTATAGTAGCCACCAACTCGTCAATATTAGGGATCTTCTTTGAGCCGGAAGGTTCACCCATATGCCTCCGGGAAGCGGGCTCAACACTTGCTTTTCTTTCCTTTTCTCCTCCGATCGAGCCGGTCCACAGTGGGATGCGGCATTAGAAGAATATGACTCTGACTCACTCAGTAGATCGTATGTGAGCGTGATTCCTCTCCGTCTCAATTCTTGGGCATGATAGTCAACCCACCACTGAGAGTATTTAGTCACCGGTCTCATTAAGGTTGCAGTCTGGCCTTTCGAGTTCGACCATTTCCTTTGGAGAAGAGTCGGCTTTCCTTGGGCGTGGGCGGGCGGATTCCATCCTCTGTAGCGGTCGGGCACCGGCAAGCTCAATTCCCTCATGAAATCTGGTGCTCACAAGGACCATTCTTGATCGACTTCATACTCGCCAATGACATTTGCTGAAATCTTCAGTTCATCATGCTTGTACTTTCTCCCTTCTACTGTCCGAATGTTATGATGTGGGTCAAAGTTGACCCTGGACTTGTAGGCTGTAAATGGATACCACTGGATCTCCAATCTTGCACTCTCAGCTGCCTGTGCTGATGAATAATACTCCAACATGTTCCCGATGAAAAATGGGAATGTAGCTGGATACCTTCTTGGTTGGCCTACGAATGATACAGGTACTCTTCAGGCTGTCAGGGACTAAAGGCAAGATCATCGATTTGTCGGATAGATGGGCAATTGTAGGGATTCCAAATTGGAATCCACGGATCTACGACTTTATATATGATTTAAAGGGGCTGGATGTGAACTTCAAAGATCCGTACTTGCAGTTAAACTTTTTAAGCCTCCTTAAGCAGTATAAATGCACTCCTCATGAAGCTTCACAGTAATATGCATTGAGAGGGCATCAGCCACCCTCTGAGAGTAGTCTTCTCTGATTCATTTATGGGTAACGGTCGTAAAGAGCTGAGTTCGTTCTCGTTGCCAATTTTGCCCTTGCAAATCAATCCTGGATACTTGTATGATCTGGCCAACAGGTATACAACATACGAACTCATATGAAAAGACTTAGTCTCTTCGAGGTTGATCAATTGCTCGTGGAGGTTGTCACTTATCATCCGTGACCAGTTGAACATTTTGACGCCAGAGGTGATCTCGTTTATGAAATAGTACATCCAACTCTCGAAAAAGGCGCCTTGCGGGTTACCAGCTATTCTGTTCAGCATCAGTATGATCTCCCCAAAATCTTCCTTGAAGTTTGTCCGGCGAGGTCTCTTGGGCATCTTCTTGATTGATGGCTTAGGCTTGTCCATCCATACTTTGTTAACTGTTGTGGCGCACAAATCTGGTTGGCTGTCATATAATCTTTTGGCTTCTTCCTTGGTCTTATAGACCGTTCGTGAATGTTCCGGGATGCCGAAGGTTTCCTGGATTGCCACTTCGCCCAAGTGTGCCAAGACTCTTCCATCAGGTGCGATGATCTATCTCTTCTGAGCGTCATAGTGGAGAGCACACTCCACCATTAATTCTGCACAATCCTTTGCCGGTGGGAATCCAGCTGCCTGAAATATCCCGTTTCTGACTACCCGTTTGGCTATCGGTGTGGGAAGTCCCTTCTGCCCATACACTCTTTTCTTAAATTCATCAAAGTCAACGTGTCCGAGATCGGTGTCCACGACATTCTTCCATTTCGAAATGACCTTGGTCTCTCGTTGAGCACCCTTGCTGGCAAACTTCATTTTCAGCTTCTTTGATGGTTCGCCTGCCGTGGTCGTCAACCTGCAGTCCAAAAGATTAACATTAATACAAAGACTTTTTCAAATAATTAACTCTCGTGCCTTGGATTGGAAAATTTACTTTCAGCTGGTTAAATAATTAAATTGTTGTGAAAAAGCAAGCTGAAAGTAAATTGGATGAAGTTGAAAATTTTGCCAGAACTTCGTCAAGATGAAAGGACAGAAAAGAGATAGCAAATTCATTTGAGTGGACATCAAACCTCAGTGAAGAACTATTGGATGCAAATCAGATTTAAAAATCTGATTTTTAGAAGAAGAAGTGCACCCCTCTTGCACAAAAGAATTTCAGCTTTCAATAAATCTCTTCTCTTTTCCTGCGAAAATTCTTCAGCATAACACTATTTCACCTTCTGGAAAATTCGACTTTGCCTATTGATCAACCAATTGCCTGATACTTTCGAGAAAGATTAAATTTCTCTTCAGCTGTTTGTGAAAAAAAATGAGTTGCTGAAACTCATTATAATGCTGAAGGATTGAATTCGTTTTAGCAACTGCCATCTTCTTTCTCGATCTCGATTTGTTTTCATTTATTCAAACAGGCAAGTTTCCTTTTATTTTTCGACAAGAATCAGTCTCGACCTTATCCAAGCAAATCTTACTGATCTTCAAAAATTCGATTTTTCACTTAATGTTTATCTTTGATTTTTTCGAATTTTTAAAAGAAAACATTAAATATTTAATTAAATTCATGGCGAATTTAATTTTGCTTGTTGGATTTTATCTCTGGCCGGCGTACTTTATTTTCTTCCAATTCTCGTCTGGCAAATTTGATTTTGTCCAAGGCATTTTAAATTTCCAAGTAGTTGAAAATAAATTATTAAAATATTAAAAATATTTTAATTTATTCCAACCCGTTCGTTTTGGACCCATGGCTATTTCGATTTTCCTTTCATTTTTCTTGGCTAAGAGTGTATTTTCCAATTTTATCCTCAATTTCGTCTAGCCAAGTCAAACTTAAGCCATTCCGTCGACAAATTTATGCCAGATCCCTATTTTCTTTGCCAGGTGAAATTTTCCTTTACACTGAGCCTATTTTCTTACTTAAAGCAATTTTCTCTTGCTTCGAATTTTTCTAGGCAAAATCCTTGTCGGATTAACTTCATTGGGTGAATCCTTTGACGCTTGACAAATTCTTCTTCCTTCTGGCCAAGGGCGATCCTTCCTTTCTCCTTGCCTTCTGCATTTTTCTCGGCCAAAGTTGTCAATTTCTCAACATTTAGATACCCACACTTAGGCAAATTTAATTTCTTTTCCACCTTTGTGTTAGACACACTTTGTTTTATTTCTTGCCATATCCCAATCTTCTTTAGCACTGTGTCCTCCCAAACTTGGCACTTAGCTTCTCGAAAACGTCATGATTCTTAGCCAAAATCTTCATTTTTTATCTTTTAGCCTCTATACTTAGGCAAATATTCGAATTTTTTTTTCTTGGACTAGGTACCAACACTTAGCAAAAATCATTCTTTTCCCCTTCATGTGCTTAGGCGGACTTCCTTAACACCTTGGACAAGTATGGCGGACTTCATAAGTCTTTTGGACAAGCATCTTGGATGTCCCTCTTTTCTAGGGCGGACTTCAAAGCTTCTTAGCATTTGTCTCAACATTTTATCTTTTTGGAAATGATTCTCCACCTTTTTAGGCTTTCACTCTTAGCAAAATTTCGAAATTCCCCTTGGTAGGCATCAATACTTAGTAAAAATTTTGATTTTTTCCTTCTTCTACATGCCTAGGCGGACTTTGGATGGCATCTTCCAAGTGAAGGCGGACTTTAGAACCCTCTTGCACTTCCTTTCTTGTGGATGGCGGACTTTGGATGGGTCTAGGATATGCTTGGGCGGACTTTAGAACCTTTTGGCACTTCCTTTTGAAGGCATGGCGGACTTCATCAGCCTCTTGGACATTCCTCTTTGCTGCATGGCGGACTTTGGAGGATGCTAGGATGTTGAGGGCGGACTTCAAAGCTTCTTGGCACCTCTTCTTTTAATGCTGGGCGGACTTTCAAGCCCCTTGGCATGTGCATGGCGGACTTTGAAGAGTCCTAGGATATGCTCCCTCAAGGCTGGCGGACTTTCATGAGCTTCCAGACCTTCCTTCATCTTTCCTTCCCACATTTCAAGGGCCTTCCCCATGGCGAATTTCAGACTTGAACAAATTTTCATGAATTTCATCCTTCTTGAGCTGATTTCCCATGATTTCGACCTTCAGATCTGATCAATTTCGAACTGATTTTCCAGAATTTAATGTTTTTTGGGTCTGATTTTCATGCCTTTTGACTGTTTTTTCAGATTTTTCAATAATTTTTCAAATTTTCTCTTTGATTTTATGAGAGTTCTATCAAGTTTTTTGAACTTCTGAGTGCATTTTTGGAATTCGGGACCTTCTAAATATAGAAACTTTCCAAAAATAGAAACTTTCTAAAAATAGAAAAAGCAAACCCTAAAAAATAGGGAACCTTGTTTGGCCCAAAAATGCTAAAAATGAAAAATCGAAAAAGCAAATTTCCCTAAAAAATAGGAAGTGTCAGAATTGGCCGAATTCACAGGCGATCTTCGTTTCCTAGGCCTTCTGAGCGCTTCCATGACGTCTACGTACTGATTCAAGCATGAATTACGGACTTGGCTCGGGCAACCCTCGGCAAACTGACTTGAAACTCTTAACAAAATGATCTCACGTAACCGTTGCAAGGAGACAAAACCCTAAAAACTAGCAGGCAACTGGGGGTCCCCATTGGCGATGGGGCGATGTGTGAAAAGGTCACAACACTACTGTGTTACTTTGTGTGAATGGCCACAAAGACACTTCAGTTGCACTCACAACCAAAAGCACTACAAGGCTGAGATAAAATGCGAATGGCAAGCTTTTGAAGATTAGGCATTGTGGCACCATAATCTTCCCACTACAAATCTGCAATGATAACAATTGCTATTTATATCTTAGTAAGGATTTTAATAAACTTAAAAATTAAAATAAATGGTAAAATAATATTAAACACATGAATTTGTTATTTGGTTGTAGATTGTCTCCTACGAATGCAAAAATTGGAAGAGAACAATGCCCCTTGGGCCTTCTTATAGCTCTGTAGCTCATCAAGTATGAGATCTTGAAGGTTATCATCATCAACCAATTTCTCAATACATGTGTTGAGACCAACAAGAACCTCTGCATCTACTTTGAAAGTAGGAGAGAAATAAAACTTGGGGTTCAAATAGTAGGCGGCAACATGAATATGTTGGTGGAGTTGTCGGTTCCACCTCCAATCAATTATGTGCCATATGGGTTCATATTTGGTCTTGTTTGACCCATACACATGTTGAATTGCCTCTTTGGCCTTATCCATGGCCTCATATAGATACCCCATGGTGTTTTGATCCCCATCCACCAATCGTAGAACTCTAACCAACAGTTTGACACCTAAATATCAAAAAATTAACAAAATCAGCAAATTGTAATATTATAAAAAAAAATAAAAAATCATTAATTGATGTTTGAAAACTTACATTGATGATCTCCTCCATGACTTTGGCAAATCTATCATCAAAAATGGTCTTCACGACCTTTGCTTCAACCTTCCTACAATAAGGACTCTCCAACCATCTTTTGCTCACAAACATGTGCTTAAGGTTGGGCAATATTGCTAAAATACTTTGCAAGGTGAGGAAATTAGTAGCAAAGTGTGTGACTCCTAATTGCACAAGATCCTTACCATCAGTGTGCTCTCTCATGAGACTTAGGACCCATGTGTGGTTGTAGATGTACTTCATGATATTCCTTCCATCTTCAACCACATTATTCACCCAACTTAGTTTCCCTATGTTCTCAAGGAGCAAGGCAAGACAATGGGCAGCACAAGGGTTCCAAAATAGTGTCGGATGCCTTGCCTCTAGAAGTTTACCGGCTACCACATATGCAGTTGCATTGTCAGTCATAATTTGAATGACATTTTGAACTCGCACTTCCATCACCACCTCATCCAACATGTTGCACATGGTCTCTGCATTTTTTATTTCATTGGAGGCATCAATTGATTTTAGAAATACCAGCTGTCCCCTTGAAGCCACTAAAAAGTTGATGAGTGTCCTATTTTTGCAATCCATCCACCCATCAAATAATATGGTGCAACCTTTCTTTTCCTAAATTCTCCTTTGTTCCTCCATGAGTCGACATGTGTTTTGGACCTCATTCTGAAATAGTGGCCCGCTCAACTACTCATGACGACTTGGGGCCTTGAACCCCTTACTTGCCACGGTCAATGCATCGACCAACTATTCCCAATAAGGAGTAGAAGCAACATTGAACAAAATATTATTGTAGTACCAAAATCTCGCACATGCCAACTTTGCCTCATTTTGCGACTCTCTATTCTATGTAGTACTTTCCAGTGAAGGTTGTGCACCAGGAGTATTACGTGGAACAAAAAAGCTAGAATTGTTGCCGCACACACTTCTTGATCCTCGTATCTGTGGCCCAATATAAGACCCCCCCATATCTCCCATGTGACCCTGTAGAACTAAAATCTGGGGTTGGGGCTGCCATTGCCTTTGCTGTTTTTTTTTTTATCTACCTTTCTTTGCTCAAATGCTGCAAGGAGTGCTTTCACCTCCCTCTCAACCTCTTAAGTAGCTTTTGTAAATGGCCTAACATCTCGACAAGGGATTCGTGCAAGGCGGTATTTGAGTCGGTTTATGCCACCACTAATAGACCTAGTGCAATGGATACAAATAACCTCTCGCATTGCACTCAATATTCCATGTTTCCAGCAAGGATCTCTTGGTTTGCCACTAGTTCTTTTACTTGCAGAAGCCATATTCTTATAGGAAAATACGAATGAAACCTAGCAAAAGGGAGACAACATAAAAAAATAGTAATACTCTTTTTTGGGTTTATAAACGCTTTTTGAAATAAATACAACAGTTTCCGTAAACAAATATGATAAATATTTCTTTACAAATGTTTGAATTTTTGAAATAAGAGCATCTACGACATGGAAGTTACATTGTATTTTTGCCATAGCCTGCATGCATGCACATTTTACCATCATTTTCCTATGAAGATACATTGGAGCACCAAATGAAGTCTTGAGAGTGTTGAAACTTGAAGCCATTACCTCTTTCATGAATCAGTTTTTCTTCCCATTTCTTCCTTTTCTATATGGCAAGTTTACATAGTGTAATCTTTGAATTAAAATTAATGTTACACTAAAGACACTAACTACAAAGTTCTTTTATTGGTATGTTACACTAAAGACACTAACTACAAAGTTCTTTTATTGGTCCACCGTCCATGGACTGCAAAGATGGACATTATAGTTCATCTGAAATTGTTATGTATATGTAGTGATGAGGAAGCTTGGAAATGGGATTCGCCGGTTACACCTACACAATGCCAAACGTTTTGAAGATCTCTAAATTGGGTGAAAAAAATCTTCTAAATATGAAGTAAGTCAAAGGTGTCCTAGTTCACTAGTTTTGTGCTTGCTTACGATGATTGGAAACAAATGATGGGCATTGTCTTGGCCTTTGGGGATAACTGAATCTTGAAATTGGATATTGTTCTAAGCTGGAACGTCTATCTAACTGTCTTGGAGGTTTGTCTGTTAGATTTAGGATCAGAATTTAGTTAAGCAAAAATAAAACAATGAACACAATAACACAGCAAGATACCTTGGGAAAACCCTCCTTCTCAAGGGAGAAAAACCCAACAAAATATATCACATATAGATTGAATAAATAAGAGCAGCACATCTGCTTTACAACGAGGCCAATTCACAAGGCCAATCTGATAAGAATATGAAGGCATCTCTCTAGATACCAATATACAAACAGCAATATCTTCTCTGTAATGTATAACTCCTTGGATATACCAATCTGCTGAAGATATCGACCTCCTACAGAAATATATGAACTCTTTTCTCGATCAATGATCCTTCCTGATGAAGGAGAAGGCAGCGCCTATATATACAACATAATAAAGACTTCTCCCAAGAGATGCGTCACTTCACAAAAGGTCGGCCTCTCCATGAAGGTAGTGTCTCACACACAAGTCGGCCACCAAAGGATATAACTCAAATGAAATGGTGTGAATGACAAGGAGGAGTCGGCCCATGATAAATAATATATATTATACAAGTGAAGCGCCTCTTTACTAATCGAATGCAATAAATAAATAGCCGAAGGCTATATGAAATTTATTGTTTATTAAATGCTTGATGTGGGAAGTATGAAACCCGATGCTATAACAACACTCCCTCTTAGCTAGGGAGGAATACTTCCTGATAGCCAAGGTCATGGAGTCTCTCAACATGACACCCACAATGGCTACACCCATATGTGAAAAGAGCACATCACGGAGTCACTCAACGCGATATCAACCATCATGGCTACTCCCATGTATGGCAAAACATATGTGCACAAGTGCCCATCACGAAATCACTCAATGTGATGTCGTCATCTCATCATGACGTCCACCATGGCTACTCCCAAAGGGTGAATAAACATAAGTACAATAAAATCATCACAGAGTCTTTCAACGTGATGTTGTCACTCAACATGACATCCACCATGGCTACTCCCAGAGGGTGGAAACAAGGGCTTTCACCTCAAATTTCTCTCACAAAGAAAGATGAACTAACAAGGTCTTACACCTCAAATTTCTCTCGCAGAGAAAGATGCATTAACAAGGGCTTACACCTCAAATTTCTCTCGCATAGAAAGATGCATTAAAGCAAATCACAAAAGATCACTGATGCTGAGTCTTCCTCTCAACTAGGGCTTCATTCTCCACAACTCCAAGCTTGTCTCGAAAGTGCACAAACTTCACTCTGGGGAGAGGCTTGGTGAGAATATCAGCGGACTGCTCATCAATACAAATGTATCTCAACTGGATGGCTTTCCTCAATACCATATCTCAAATGTAGTGGTATTTGATCTCAAAATGTTTTGTTCTATCATGAAACACTGGATTGACAGAAAGCTTCACACAGCTTTGATTATTACAATGAGTAATAGTTCGCTCCAATGATTGTCCAAAGTCCAAACAATCCTGCAAGGAGCTTACGAAGCCACACTGCTTCTCGAGCTGCCACACAAGCTGCAATATACTCTACCTCTGCGATGCTTGGTGCCACTGACGACTGCTTCCTGCTACACCAAGAAATCATTGCAGATCCCAAATTAAAGCAACAACTAGAGGTGATCTTCCGATCAGCTACACTTCCTGCCCAATCAGAATCAGAATATCCTTGCATTTGAAGATCTGCACTAGAATTATATCTCAAGCCATATCCGACTGTGCCATGCAAGTATCTTAGGATATGCCTCGCTGCAACTAGATGTATTTGCCTTGCTTCACACATGAACTGACTAAGTGCACTCACTGCATAGCAAATATCTGGTCTAGTATTGACTAGATACATCAATGATCCAATCAATTGCCTGTACATAGTAGGATCCACCAGATCTGAACTAGTTGCAGACTCACTCAATTTCTTCAAATTTGTTTTCATCGGTGTAGACATGGATTTGCAGTCCATTATCCCAAATCTCTTCAAGATGTCTATGGTGTACTTCCCCTTGAAGCTCCAAGAACTTGCATCAACCTTCTGACCTCCTTGACAAGATTGTCTGCAAAGCTTGCCTTAGAGAAAAGGTTTTCCAATGCCCTCTGTAGAGAATTCAGGATAGTCCTCTACGACTTCATCCCAGATCACTCTAATCTGAATAGGTTTGCAGAGCTACCAATATCAAATCCGGATG